>BMAO01009879.1:0-17323 GCA_019973975.1 Trichonephila clavata | reverse complement strand
AAATAAAACTGTTATAGGAATGTAAGAGCCTTTAGAAAATATTTATGCTATGTTTTGTTATCACTTTTTTGGTCCTTTAAAAAGGATCAAAGGCGTCTCTTAACATTATATCTTTTTAAACTAACATAGTTATTTTATTTCGTAAGAGCCAGAATCAAAAGATCCTTGCTCAAATATTTAATATTTTAGATAATAATTGTGTAACAATTTAAAGTGAAATTCTTCCATATAAATAGTTTTAATTATATATGGTACTTAATGAAATACAGAAAATGCTTTTATCCTCTTTCTGTTTGAATAAAAAACTGTTTTTATATATATTAAGTTTATAAAATAAGCATTCTTAATTTATTTTACTTCGATGTTATGAAATGTATTTTAATTCAATTATTATTTTAAAGCTTTAAATCAAAGTCTATTGCTACATTTCATTTTCATTCTTTTATATTTAATAAGTTTTGTTTTCCAAGTAATTTGAAAAGTATAATTGTTTCGTTCTTTGAAATAAGTAACTAAAAATTTAATTAAGAATTCCCCCAAAATAAGGATATATGTATTATGAAAACAAAAATTAATTATTAATCTTGTATTTAAATCAAATAGTTAAAGTACAAAAATCTACAATACTGAAGATTTGTTAAACGTTCAATGAAATACTTAAATTATTTTTTTTTTATTTTCATTAAATAAAATATGTATACAAAACTCAGTTGGATAGATTCATGGAATGTTGTAGAAAGATTCCTTTAATATTTTATGTCATTTATTTGTATTCTTAGAATAACTTTTAATTGTTAAATTCACTCCTTTGCTTAGCCCAATTCTTAATGCGCTCTTTTTAATCAATTCGACCTCGTCAACTTTATTTGTTATTAATAGTAACAATCAATACTAATAATCCTAAATTTAATGTGAATTAAACTAAAAAATATCTTAATAATGCAGGATGATTCATACATTTCAATGTATTATACATCATAAAACAATTTTAGATATTACGTTACTTGTAACAGAATTGTATGGAATTATTCTAATTTTGTTAGAGACAATCACAGATGATCCAAGTGTGAATCTTTTGTCACATGACACACATTGAGTCAGTAACCATTTTCACGCAAAGCGTATTAATTATTTAAATCAGGTCCATCGATAACGGTTTGTGATACGCTATTTTAGCTCTGTTAAATCAACAGAAGAGGAGGAAGAATACGTTGTCTTTTACGAACCTCACAGGTAGAAATCACAAAGTGTAAAGAATGACATCTGGGTTGCCTTGAATAAGAGCATGTTGAAGTCTTCGCTTATCCAATCCATCGGTAAGGGAGATGTTGATCGTGGTACGTTGGCCTACTATTGTGGTAGTACTCTCATATTGACAATTTCATCTGCAACTGTAGCATCAACCAAAGAGAGTTAATATATCCAAAAATGTGTGGTCCCGTGACAGTTTGTTAAATTCAAGAACGCAAAAGTCTTTTTCACTGAGACACCGCCATTTCGACAGACTAGTCATATGACACGCAAGCTATGGCCTACGTCACTTCCATCAGGGGCGAGACCTTACTGCTCGTTTAAGTGGTGCATGTTTTTGATTTTTAAATGTTTTATAGCTCTAGAAAGTGTATACTTTTTTAAAAATCACCCTGTATATATTCAGTAAATTTAAAATTTGAGCTATCAAAAATTTTATTCAATAAGTTCTTAAACGTAACACATAATTACCCATACAATAATTTAAAAATTCTTAAACTTGATGTTTTTTAATTGTATCTTTTATCTAAATACGATTTACACATTTCTTTCTGTATTTATTAATTTAAAAACTTTCATTTTCACTATTATATATTTAAGGGAAATGGTACGATTTAAGCAAAAATTTTAATTTAAGGATTTTCAAAAACGGATTTTGTGTAAAATTTCATAAAAAGCTAGCCATTTATTTTTTAAGGAAAAAACTTGAAGTTTTTGAAGTAATTTTAAAATGCTACTTCTACAAAAATTTACGCACACGCATGAAATTTGATTTACAAGTACGTCAACAATGTATAACAAAAGTTGTATGGGTTTTACGATAGCATGGTTGGTATTCGCACAATACTTCTTTTTATGAATGCTTATTGAAAATTCCTTAAAAAATGTATAAATTCTGAGTTCAATTATTTTTTAAAAACTAAGCAATGTTTATAAGAAATAATATTAATTTACCTCCCAGTTAAAGATTATTTCATACGAATTATATCTTAAACATTAGAGAAGTGTTTAAAATGATTTCTCTAAAATATTTTTCATCTTTTTTCACTTAAAATTGTTTGAAAAGGCCTTCTTATATATATATTTTTAAGCACCACTGGAATGAATTTTAAAAATGTAAATGATTTTCTTCATAATTAATCCTTTTTAGATCAAATATTTCAATGTCTCGCATAATTTTTTAACAAAAACAGAGTATTAGTAATATTTATTGAAATAGTAATGAATAAGATACGCATCAAAGTGTTTTTGATTTCATTTATTAGCTTTAAATGCCTAAAAAAGGTAAATCTTGAATAGCATGACATTTAAAACTGAATTCAAGATTTAAAGTATTGCATATAAGGTAAAAAAGGCAAAAATATGGGCAACAAAGCATTAATTGAAAATATACTACACTAAAACACTTTCCATTTTTTCGGAATTAAGATATTTCAAACTTCAAAGTATGGTCTTCCTAGTGGTTTATGAAAGACATGTAGTTCTATTGTTTCGATACACATAATGAAGCCCCGAAACAAAATGACCATATTCGCCTAATACTTCAGTTAATATGGAAAGGTTGCATTATTAAAAGAAAAGAGTAACTCTGTCATCTCCATATTTTCTTTTCCAAACAGAAATGTATTTTTATGCAAATTACATGGTTGACAAATGATGACAGCTCCTCCAAAAGTAATGCTGCTGACTGCGAATATTCAGTAGTGACAACAAATGAGTCAAGTGCTGCTGTAACTTGTACTAAGTTATAAGTAAGAGGTTATAGAAAGAAGAACTCAAAGGACGTGTAAGACGAGAGACGAGACAATGGTTTTGGAATAGAGTTGGAAGTATTGACTATCATCAAATTTCAATTTTCGTTGTCGTTTGTTTCATTCAGGATACACACAAAAGACGAGATATAGATGAAACAAAAAAAAACACAATACAATCACAGGAGATATAGGCTTTATTACAACGATGATCCCGGCATAGAACAAAAAGAGGTGCGCTACTTCTCATTTGAGACGGGAATCCATTTTTAGATGAAAGTCCGTCTTCTTTTTTCAAAGATACATCGCCGCCTTATTCGGGATTCGAACCTGAGGCCACGCAGTTACATGCCGAGTGTCTTAACCACCATTTTGTTTGGGTGACAACAATTTTCGGTACTTTCCTTGTTTTTCTTAATCTTACTGCCCATATTTGTTCTAGTAGCGTTATTCAATATTTGGCATACTGTTGTTGAAGGGAGAAATAAGGAAACCCCTCTCACCATCGAATACTAAACTCACATAAGATTGCAGCCAGCTATAGGTTTCATGTAAAATTAATTTTGTGTGTTAAATCTCTTAAATAAGACAAGGAAAATATAACAACCCAATTTGAAATATCAGTTGTTGTAGTTCTATTAAAAAGGATCTATTTGCCTTCTTTTTGAACACACAACTACACAAACGAATCACTATGACTACGTGTAAGGTAGATATTTACTTAAATAAAAAACACGTATGTGCCTTTCAACGTATTTTATTATGTTTAAACACTCATACACTCATACATTACACATACACACACACACAGATATATATATATGTGTATGTATGTGTGTGTGTGTGGTGTGTGGTGTGTGTGTGTGTGTGTGTGTGTGTGTGTGTGTGTGTGTGTGTGTGTGTGTGTGTACATATACAGTCGGATGACCTCTATAAACGAATTTTCTCTTTCACCGATTAAAGTGAAGTGGAATCCCCTATTTAATGAATAATAAACCCCGATTTAACGAATTATTTCAAGAGATGAAAATTTTTTTGTTAGTTAAGAGAGAAAAAATTGGATTTTTTTTTCAAAGAATATCCTTTTTTATCCGAGGCAGAAAAAAGAAATCTTTTTTTGTAAGAGCAACTTTAAATGGCAAAGGGTGTACAGTGTTATTAGACTTACAGTGCCGATGAGTCATCAGTGTAACCTGCCGTGTTAGAGTTTTGAACAGAACGAGGAACTCCTTTCTTATCTCATCCGACTCGATAAAGCAGGGAATATTTGAATATTTCAACGTTTTGTTACATTTTATGACGGACTACCTATCTGTGGCAACTGAAGTTCAGGAAATTGTTTAAATGTTGGAGCCAATAAAAAGCGATTATGATGCAAAAATCGATATGAGACTCTTATCTAAACTGTTACATTTTTAATGCTTTGCATTGTTTGGAAACTATGAAAACATGCCTTATGGAGCAGTATATAAATAACGCTGAATTTGTTATTTGCATAAAGTCGAAAAAAGAACTTTCGAGTCAGGAATCAAAAAGATTTTCAGTATTTTAAAATTTTCCATTAACTGGTGCGTAATCATTCACTAGTAACTGTTTAATAAAAGTTTAAAATTTCCAAGTATGGATATTTCTTGTGCAGTTGCTTGTTGTAGAATTTCCAAAAAAGAAAATGCGAAAATTTGTATTTTATTTGACCCCGATATAACGAATAACCTCGATTTAACAAACGACATGTTCGGTCCCAAGGAATGCATTAAATCTGGGTCCGACTGAAAAAAATATAAAGATTTCCAGTAGAAAAAAAATTCTTTTATTCAATATAATCCGTATATTTTTTTTAAAAAGTAAATTTCTATTATTACTGTGTTTAAGGCTGTATTGATTTCAATAAGATTACTTTTATAAATTATGGACACTTTTTTATTTAAAATAAATGAATTATTGGTGATATTTTTTCGCATGTATATTTTTTCTAACACTATTGCACTCAATTATAAACGAACCTTTATAAAATCAAGAGATATCTTTTTGTGTTTTTCATACTTAAAAGAAATTGTTTGCACACGTGTGCTTTGATAAGAGTGATTTCTTAGATCCAAAGTCGTTGGCTCCAACACAAATAAAATAGAAAATAAACATTATTAAAATCTAATGTGTTGATCTTATTTTCGATCAAAAGTTGCTTTTCCTTTTTATTTTACCATTTTAAAAGTAGAATAACTATATTTCTAAATATTTCTTTGTTTTGATTGTGAGATTGTTAAAAAGTTCTATATGTATAAAATATATCTGTCAAAGCAAACTTTTTATGCAATTTAAACGCACATTTTCTGAAAACTTCCCTTTTTTAAAAAGATTGATAACTCAAATGTGATATCTCAAGAACCAACAGAGACAATTAATGAAATTTCAAAAATGTTTTCCAACTATGTTATGTAAGGAATTTTAAAGTTATGAAATATTAAATAATTTGGAATGAAGTTATGTTCGATTTTCCCCTAAAAATATTGAAAAGTGTCAAAAATTTCTAATTTCCTCTTTCGCGATTGGTTATAAATTTCTTTCGATAGAAATAATTCAAGAAGAGAGATATATTTTAAATTATCTTGAAAAATATAATAAAGAAATATGTGCGGATCAATATTTTGTAGAATATAGAGTATTCTTTGAAAGAGAATGTTCAAAGAAATTCAAAAGGCAACTACATTTTCTTTAAAATTTCAAATTATGTGAAAAAGTAGTTACACACACACATATATATGTAAAATTTCTAATAAATTTTCTTATTATTATGCATATAAAGGAGAATGAAGAATACAGACTAATAAAAAAATCCTTTTTATGTATGAAATTAAATATTTTTTGCAGAATTGTTTACTTTTGATGAAGTTTTATGGAAACATCTTTTTCATAATTTGTGATTAGTTTCTTTATAGAACTATTACTTCTGCGTATTGAATTATATTTATTTAATTTATATACACTGTATTAAAGTTAAGATAAAATGTTATTTTAACTTTCAAGATAATCTTATTTTATAGTTTTAAATATTACATTGTAAAGTAGGCTGAAAAAAATCGAACAATGCTTTAAAGCAAGATTCAGATAAAAATGAAAGAGTATGTTTAATGTAGCGAAAAGTAAAGCACAGAAATTTCTTAAAAAAAGGTGAATCAATAATATACTCTGTTGATATTAAAGTTGACACTGTTGATATTGAAGATGTCATTTCTACTAAAATAAAAAGAAGTATTGAATTTAAAAAAAAGAGAGACATTTTTTTTATACATATTTTTTTATTTTGAAATGTATTAGCTGTCTGAGATAAATATTTTTTTAATTTAAAAAAAAATGTAATTTTTTTATTTTTCTTAGTAAATATAAATTACTTCTCTAACAAAATAAGTTTTTCTATTTATCATACCCTTTTCAAAGCAATAATGCCTGCATTACTGTTACCAATCATTTTCATTATGTATTTCCCAGATTATTGTTAAATTATCCTAATACAAACCATTAACTTTTCTAAGAACAAATCTTAAACATTTCTTTCAAGAAAAGTACAATTTTCTAACACTTCCTTAATGTGTCACGGAATCTTCTAAATGCTTAAGCATCTAACTTCTCAGTAACTCTAATGTAAATTTTAAGCATTAAATATTTTACATCTCGTTCAAGTGAAAGCCACTCTAAATCTCTCTCCACCCTTATCTTTCCAGAGTGAATCCAGAATTCTCTACGATTCCCGACTTTCATTCCATTCATGCTCATATCTAGAACCGGAATCAATTTTAAAGCGGGAACATGTACCCGGTACATTTGTTTCCAAATGATCCAAACATGGGTCTTGGTTTCCTTTACAACGTAAAAGAAAAGAAATATTTGCTGTCAGTTCCAAAGACAAAAAGGATTAGGACAATACTTCTATCTCTTGGGAAACCCTTTCTCTTTTTACGGTCTATATCCTAACTCCGAGCCGTAAACTTTTATGGCCCCTTACGCCGAGAACAAAACAGCACGATTCTACTTTTTTTTTTTTGCCATTTTTTTTTTTTCTTTCTTCTTCTCTTAACCTTCTGTGCTATTAAGTAGGCTGGAAAGCTTCTAGCCTGGAAGAAAGCTAGACACTGGATTTGTTCAGGGGTATAGAAGAAGACTGTGATTGCGGAAACCCTTGCAAGCCTATATCGTAGACCACTGCTTTGGGAACATGATTCCGGATTAACTCGACCTTACGGGACCTAGATGGCGCTGTCTGTTATCGACTGCCAAAAAATATCCCTCAGAAAGGGATTATTGCGTGGATATCAGTTTGAGATGAATTGAGAAGGGGGACGGGAAGGGAAATCGGTCATTTTCTTTCACCGATTCATCTCCAGTCTTTATCAGAGGAGATAAGGAAAAACTGTAAAAAGCTCTCACACTATAATATTTCGTTTTAATGATGTCCTATTAAATTATTTACAATCAAAAAACTTACAAAGATAGGTTGCTCTCACTTTTATGCAAATGTTAGGGGAGGAAATATTTGTTGATGATAATATACTGAGGGTGTGATATGAGATATTAAAAAAAAATTCTTAAGAAAGAAAGCAATTGCGTACTTTTGACTTAAAAAGATGTTATTTAGAGTATTTGTAATTAATTTAGACTGAAATCAAATCTACTTCTACAATTCAAATATTAATTCATGTGCTTTAAATAATTTAAAATATCTGTAAAAATCTGTAGTTTTAATATAAGCTGAATATTTAGATTGATTAATATCGTCAATTTACGAAAAGCTATCTCTTCCTTCTACAAGTATATGTAAAGCTTTTTTAAATTTAAAGCTTCTTAAGGCCCAATTTATTACAATTTTCATATAATCACATCCTTACTACCACAGAAAAAGGGAATAGAATAGCATATATAATCGTGAAACAAGGGAAACATTAAATTTATCATCATGAAAATCGGAAGAAGTTAATTTTTATAAGTTAAAATGAGAATTTCAAATTAAACATTCAAAGTTAATGAACTTATTTTCGAAAGAGAATCTAATGCATTAGATTACGATATACTGTATTTATTGTGTATTTCAACGGCATTTGGTAGTTAAGTAGCACGCGCTTACTAGCATATAGTCGAAATATCCAAGAGATTATTCATATTTATCAGTCTTCCTCAACTAAAGATCTATCATGCAGGATAAGTAGAGATGCTTGGTTTTAAAGTGGAAATTGAACTATAAGGTTCGCCTACCGTGTGTGTGGAAATAAAAAGAGGTGATATCAAACTCAGATGACATCCTAGTCATCTTGCAGACGTTTAAAATTACATGGTCAATTATTTTACTAACTCCCATATTTTGCACACAAAAAATAATTAAAATTTGCAAATTTATTATTTTATCTATTTTAGTGCCATACTTGAATAAAATGAAAATATTTTAAAGTTTAATTCTACGATTAAAAAATGTACGTTAAATTGGTGAGTAAAGGATAAAAAGTAAATTTTACAAAATAGTTTTTTTGGTACTTATGAACTAAATCACCGGACAATTTGTCAAATTAAAAGACGTCGCCAAATCCCGTGATATGTAGCCAACAATGGAAAACTGTTTCCATGCATGTATAAGCACTATTGAATTATTCGCAGCATTTTTTTTTTAACATTTATAAGCGCCCGTGCACCACCGAACGTATAACACGGGGGTAAACAACACAGACAGAAAGAAAGGATTACAACACAAACTCCATGCCTTCTCCGGGATTCGAACCCAGTCCCTGCGGCACGCAGTCAGCTTCACTGACCACTATAACCGGATGGGTGGCATTTCCGCAGCATTGGACGACGCTTTTTTAATTTGGCAATGTTTTTTGATTTAGCGAAATTAGTCAACAGTATAATATGCAAGCACCAATTTTCTTTAATATTCTGAGTATCACTATATCGAACAATCGGAAGATGAAAGCAACCTTTACAATTCTATATTGTATTACATCATAAGGTATAAGTCGCTATTGATAGAGAATTGGAAAAATATATCAAGAACAATTTTAAAGAAAAATGTAAAGGTTTAACTAAGGAAAAGGCGTTTTGGATACCAAAGTTATGCTATTATTGCTAAAAATGAAACGTTTAAAATAAAAGATGTGATATTTTAATTAATAATATCAAAGTGTTAGATAATATATCGATAATAAATGTATTTATTAATTTAATAATCTACTTTATTCCAATATATTCTTCTAATAGGAAAAATTCTATCACGGCCATAAAGCTAATTTGTTGTTTTAAAAATTCAAGTTCCTTATACTAAAATAATCTCTCGTTTAATATTGAAGAACAAGGGCAACAGTAACGGAGGAATACAATTAGATTATATGAACAGAAATTTTTCACAACGATCAAGTACAAGTAATTTCAGTGAAAGAACAACGAAAAATATCATTACTCGAAATAGCTTAAGATGAAATGTGACACGGAGAAACAGACGGCACACGTAAAGAATTGTTCTCAGCAGCCAAGTTTGATTATTACAGTTAGAAAAAAAATTACCATTTCATCTTCACTTCTGTTTTAGTCATTTCCTATTAATGTATTTTTGGCCGTAGTCCAACCAGTTTCCGAGTTGGATTTTTTGTCATTTCTGTTAGCATCGCATCGTTGTGTTAGAGAGAAAATGCAAATCTGAGCTAAAAATAAATTATCGAACAGATATAAAAATTATTCTGTTTCCCATTTTTTTTTATTGGAAAATACTGAAATGAAAGAAATATCTCCATTTCTAGGGGAAATTACATTTCGGGGAAAAATAAAAGCTTATCTTTTTTTTTTTTTTTTGACACCGAGGAAGATTTTATGAAAACGAAAATTTTCATAATTGCTTTTTATTCGTACTTATATATTTGGGAGGAAAAAGCAAATTACTACTAAGGCAATTTCGTTTAGAAAGAGCATTCTTTCTTACAAGCCTGTATTTGTTCAACAAACACTTAATCAAAACTGATTTTATCATGTAAGCGATATATTAAGGCTGTTTTCGGCTAACGTTAAAGAATAAGACCCAAATTTGGAATATTTATTCAAATATAAAAGTGATTGAAACATTAATATTATATTCTGGCTTCACTATCCAGTAGAGAATCCCTTATTTTAATCATATTACACTCATTTTTTTATCCTGGTTGGCACATTTTTTCTTTTACAAAATGTGTTTCGCATTTTTTCTCCTATACTGTAATGCTAAATGAGCTATCCTTTACATTTTAAAAGAAAAAGCTAATTATTTATTAAATATTTTGAAATTTCAAAAACACTATATTA
The DNA here is from genome assembly GCA_019973975.1 of Trichonephila clavata. Lineage (NCBI taxonomy): Eukaryota > Metazoa > Arthropoda > Arachnida > Araneae > Nephilidae > Trichonephila > Trichonephila clavata. The sequence goes on along the minus strand of BMAO01009879.1, from coordinate 7,010 downwards.
TAAAAAACTACATCAGTTATACATTGTCACAAAATTTTATAAAAATTGGGGCATTTTTTCTGTCCGAAAATGTGCTTCGCGTTAAGTTCACGCTCTCGTTTATACGGCGAAAACAGCCTTAAGGACCTGCGTTCGTATTACAAGATACCGATAGCTCAGTGTTTAAAGCCGTTAAACGCATAGTGTTAAATAATAGCAAATCAAATCCAAACATTTCTTTTATCAGAAAAAAAAAAAACTGGAAGTTTAATTTGGATTTTTTATCCTATCGAGGAGAGCATATTTTAGTATACAACTCTTTTTATCTTGCTGATCTACTTTTTCTGTCCTAAAATGTGTTCATGTATCATAATACTGGATGAGCTTCCATTTCACATGTTAAAATGGAACACTACTTATTTGTATAATATTAAAATATCAATTAAATTCCTGCTGTTTATTTCTTTAATTTATTATTCCACATCTCATTAAAATTTTTTCGCACAACCTTTTAAATCATTCGGAAGATGATTTTTTTGTTCTACTGGAATATACGTTTTGTTTTATGCCCAGTTAATTTATGTTAATTTTCAATATTTCTAGTTGAAACAAAATTAGCATTCTTCCTCCTTTTTACTTTTATCCAAGGTTCTAATGCCACAAAAAATGTTAGCGACATTTGCGCTGTGTGCAGAGAGGGTGCCGCACAGTTGAAAATACCACACATCTCTTCCAAATGCTGTACGCGGTGTTTCGTTCAGTATTGATGTATAATTGAAATCTTGGATTATGTTAAATTTTCGCTTCGAAACCGGATGATTTCTACCATGGAAGGTATTGAAAATCTTATTGAACATTGAAATAAGTTTAAAACAACAATGGAAATAAATTATTGATTAATTGTTGTTAATATTTATTTATTAGTTGAGAAGCCGATATTTTGAAATTTTAAATTGCAGTATTATCACAATAGGTGTATGAACAGTACCACTTTTGAAATATTTTTACGAAAAAATTGTACAGTTTGTTTGAAAATGTGTTCAAAGTTCATATTGGGGCGCTTTTGATCCTAACTTAGACATCCTTAAAATATTTAAACACACGTTCAGGTGTACTTTAAAAAAAACACCTATTAAAACATTATATATAAATGCTTAGGGATCATTACCAACAAATACTAACCTTTAACTCTAATGATACTTAAAAGAAATAGCTAAATTTTACAAAAATCACAACTATATGTGAAATGTTGGCAATATTTTTATAAAAATTCAAAGCAATAAGAGAAAAAAGTAATAAATTTTTTGCTATAAAAGTATTACTAAAACATATTAGATGCATTTATTTAGGTAATATTCTAAAATTTTAATGTTTAATTATAAAATTTTAAACTCTTACAGCTGATCGAGTATATATTATAAGAAAAATGACATTCTCTCTTTATGAGACCATTATTTAAATACCAGGCCACATCTCAAAAATTCATACAATAAGAAGTATTTGTTTACTATATTTTGTTTATAAGAAGTGTTCTCTAGAAAATAATTATTTAAATATTAGGTTCAAAAATTTTTATAGAAGTACATTTATAATATATTGAGTTATCAGACTTACCATATAGTAGATTGTGAACAATTTAAATCTCCACTTTGGTAGATTAAAAGCTTGCTTCCGGCTTTTCAAATTTTATAAAATTGATTGTACTTGACTTCGAATAATGTGGAAACAAAGTATGGCTTGTAAAGCCAAAGTATAGCTATATTTAATAAAAAAAAAGACCAACAATATGTTTGTTTGACAGAATTTGGTCATTTCAAAAGTTTCGAAAACATTAAGACAGCCAAAGCAGTGTTGAAGTCGAATAACACTCTCGAGACTCCTAATTCCATAATAGACTCGACCGGAATAAAGATGACAGCAGTACATTAAATAAAACTAGGATGTTAAATTATTCAGTAGGTCTTGTTAAACTAGGCACCAACTCCTGTTACGAACTCGCCACATGACCATGTTGGAAAATTGTTCTGAAATCCTTCTTCAAAAGAGAGAGAGAGAGAGAGAGATCTCGGGCAATACTTATGTGATAGGCACTCAGACAAAACTATTTGTTCGTTTCTTTTCCCCATTTATTAAATTTTTAATTCCATTGGATTTATTGATAAATGAAATTTTTTTACATAAAGTTAATATTTTTAATTGCCAACTAGGATTTTATTGAAATCCTGCAAATTGACTCGACATTTTAGAAAATTAGTGTAATACTGAAAGGCTTATAAAGCTTTAACTCAATGTTAGCGAAAAAAATTTTATAGTAGCTAATTTTAAAAAACTAAATAAAAGAGATGAAGAGAAGATGAAAAAGTCGTATTACTTATTCATTAACTTTTAATAGAAAGTTGAAAAAAAAAGGATAATCTTTTAAATTCTATTAAAGAGGGGAAAATATTGAAAGTATGAGAAATTTTTTATAAAAGTATCTCTATATATATTTCTTTTAGCTTTGAAATGTCTGTAAATCTGTTAATGTAAAATTGCCTTTATTTTTTCTATCCTTTTAATATAATTTTAATTCTTAAAAACGTATTTAAAAGCATTTTTCATTCAATATTTGCTTTTTACTGGAGAATTAAAAGATAAAGCTTAAGCAATGTTTCTTATCTCGTAGTAATAAGCTATATTTTTGTAATATTTAATACAGAAATATATTTTTTACTTTGATATTGAATATATTGCAAACAATTTTTAAAATTATAAATCCATTATTTTCAAGATTTGTACAGTATATATTTTGTCAATGAGGTAATATAACAATGTGAGGTAACCAAACGCGTTAAAATATCTGAATTTGGTTAAAACACATTTTTTTAAATTTTATTACATAGAGCTATCTTTTTTGATTTTACAAAAATATACATTGTTTCGTTTCTAAGTTACTTAATGGTCAAGTTGCAATCAATTTTATAAAATTAGTAAAATCGGAAATCTACCAGGCATTAAAATTTTTCGCAATCTATAACAGTAAGTCTGATAACTATAAAAAGTATTATGAATATATTTCTTTAAAACATTTTGAACCTGATATTTTATATTACTTTTTTGATAATTATACTTAATGTTAGTAATGAAGCTCAGTGGCTGAGTGGTAGTGCATTCGCGCCTCCACACCACATGTCCGGGGTTCACACCTCGGACTATGAGCAATGTCGAATCAGCCTTTCATCCCTTCAGTGGGTCGATAATTGATCACTAAGCTTGCTTGGGATCTTAACACTAGGGGTTTTGAGGCAGGTTGACCATTTGACCGGAACATCTGCTCATGCTCCTCAGGGCCTACGGGCACGTGTACTGATATGGGAGTAGGCTTGACCCAAATGGGCTAGTGTGCCACTGAGTTATGAGTTTTGTTAGTAACATTAGTAATATTTGGTAATATTTTTACTGATATTTTATTACTTTTTCTCTAATTACTTTGAAGAGTTTTTCAAAAAATATTTTTTGAAATTTCACTTATAATTGTGATTTTTGTAAAATTTAGCGATAATTCTTTAAAAAATATTGTATGTTTTAGTTGAGTATTAGTATTTATTGGTATCCCTAAAAATCATTTAAAATATTTTATAGTATGCGATTTTTTTAAACAGAACTCCTAACGTGTTCCAAAACCTTAAAGCTGACTAAATATATATATCCAAAACATAGTACACTTTAAAATACGGTTAAATCATAGAACCGATGAAGAGTTAAAAAAGATTTATAATTAGTTTTATGCAATATACAGTAAAAATATTTGAAATAAGTTATTATTTCTAATGTTTAGAACAACCTCAGTTTCTCCTTACAATTTTTACATTCCACCATCGAATCTCGTTTTCAATTTTAGTTTTTGTGAACCATTCTTTGTACTATTCTTTAATAAGATTCTGATTAACAATACCCTAATAACTACTGATTTGAGTTCCAACGTATAAAGAAAAAATATAGAAAAGAACATCTTATTAGCGGCCACGGCTTAGGCGAAGAGAAAATCTTCGCAGGAAAAAAACCTTATTTTTAATAAGAAAAGAAGTACAAATTTCGTAATCTTTGCCGATGTATATTAAACAGATTGAAAAAATGTGTGTCAAGCTGAGCATAAAATAAGATATAAACTCATTATTTTACGCAGTTATGGTCACATAGAATTTGGGAAAAGTGTTAGAATTTTTTCCCTCTGGGTTTAATTAAAGGCACATATCCTTGGCTGAGGTAATATTTAGTCTTGCCTCCCCATTAAATTCTTTCTTTTGTTAGAGGGAAACTCAATAAGTTTCTATTTCGTAGTAAACATGCAATTGTTTTTAATTAGCGAAAAAACTTGCGAAGTTGGGACTTTTTTTCTTCCAGTAACATAGTTTCATTTTGTATTATTTCCCTTTTTAAAAAATAATGTGCAATGAAAATGTATAGATAAAGACTCAGGAGAAAAATCCATGCATATTAAATAAGTAGATTTTATTATGCATTATGAAATATAAAGATTTTGTTGTTGTTTTTAGCAACTGAGGCTTTAATATATAGAAGTTTCAGATTCAAATAATCTCTATCATGTTATATTATATTCCATATAATTAGATTTTAATGCAATTTCCTAATATTCTTTTGTAAAAAAGGATAAAAAAACAAAATTATAAAAACTTTTTCTTGGGGCAACCAGTGTTAGGATATTTGTAACAATAATGTTGAGAAAATTACTTAAAATTGAATTATACCCTGTGGCTAGGGAATTTAAATTATAAATATTCATTTTTGTGTGTATATTATTTTTTGAAATATTTACAACAATATGTATTTATTTTAAAACGTCTTTAATTTCTTAATTAAAAATCGCAGTATCAGCTGTAAATGTGAAATATTTTTACACAATTCAATTACTTTTAAATACCAATAACGTGGAAATATCTAGGAGTTTATATATAAATAAAATCTTAGATGTTCTGGTTATACTCACACTTTTACGAACTTGGAAATTTGTTACACCAATAAATTAAACATTAAGATTAAATTCAAGTGAGACTGTAACCATCAAAAAGTAATTTGGGGAAAGTTAAGTACAAAAAGTTTGTTAATCATCAACATTTTAGTGCATTTGTGCAAATCCATTGGAAGTAATATTATCTACACTATTGTACACAGTATATTTCGCATTCATATACCAGGTGTCCATAATTAAACTTGAAATTTGCGAGAAATCTATAGCAAAAATTATACAGCGGAATTTCATTAAAATTGGGTAATGCCAAAATGAAATTATGGGAATTTTATCAAGGGAAAAACACAATGAGCTTTAAAAACCACCCCTAGGTGGCGTATCATAGATTTATTGAGAACATATAAACAATCTACGAAAATTTACAAAACATGCTCGATATGTTGTCCACCATTGGCTGCTACCATTTGTAAGCGGCAGGCAAGGCGATGTGATACAACTACAGTGATTATGCCTGATGGTGCCCTCCACACATCACCCGTTGTGTGAAACAAATTTCGGTGATGACAGAATCATCAGCATTTTCCTACAGCTTAACCTCCTAGATCCCTCGACTTGAATTCTTGTAACCTTTGGCTGTGGAGATACTTCAAAGCTATAATCTACCGTGATCTCATCAGACTTTTATCCGACCTTAAAGAAAGCATAGGGGAACCATATGCGGAACATTCCTCAGTTCAGGCTGCTTTCAACAGTCGAACATGAGATTTTACGCTTTCAGATATTAGCAGACAATGGTGTACAGCATATCGAGCATGTTTTGTAAGCGTTTGAAGATTATTTATATGTTCTCAATAAAGCTGTGATACTCCTTCTAGGGTGGTTTTTCAATATCATCCCCCCCCCCATTTGATAAAACTCCCATCACTTCATTCTGCCATTAACCAATTTTCATGCAATTCTGCAGAATAGTTTTTGCTATAGACTGCTCCCAAATTTCATGTTTAATTATGGACACCCGGTATTATGTTCAGGCACCAGGCACAAGCTGTTCATGTGAATGTTGAAAAATTCTGTCTAATACTTTTTTACTCAAATAACTTTATATCTAATGTACAAAAAAAATTCCTGCCAGAAAATATTTGAATTTGATCACAAAGCGATCATTGTCTACAAGACCAAGGATTCTGCAGATGACACAGATCTCCATAGATTTTCAAAGGCTTCCGATTACAAACGCACAAGCGGATGAAACGGCGACAATTGTTGCGGTTTTCCTTGTCATTGTATAAGAAACAGGTGTGTCTACAGAGGAGTGTTGAATCACGACTGCTGTCGCTGAAATTGTCCACTAAGGACAAGTTATTTTACGAACGAATACCCATTTATGTGAACAGTGTCATGATGAACCCATGCAATTGTGTGCAGATACTGATGGCAACTTTGTTTCTCTCTTGCTTTCTATATTTTTATACTGTTCATGTACCTGGAATAATAATAAAGAAGTCTTCAAGTATATGCTCTTTTTCTCTCTCTTGTCACAACTTTTTAATTTTCTTGTACTTTGGACTACCAAACCGCCACGCTCGCATTATGCTTGTGGCATTTAAAGTCATTAGCTGTCTTCGTTCTTATAGGTGTCCGTGGAAATTTTTTTTCAGTTAGACAATATGCCCGCTATAGCAGTGTGGTTATGATTGGCATTACATCCGTGGAGTCGGAGGATAAATTTTTTGAGGATTCACAGTTCGAGGCTCTAAGTCAAAGTCAAAATGCAAAATCGGAGTGCACCAGCTCAAATATCATACTCGGTACTTGAACAAGCTTCAAATTTACGAGGCCCCTTTTTTAATACCCCTGGAGTTGCTTCAAAGTGAAGTGTTAATTAACGATTGATCGCTAGGACAATACACTTCCTAATATACCCCATGCTTTCAGCACTTTTTTCAATATAAATGGAGTTTGGTGTTTCTCTGGCTGCAATTTCTCAAGATCTGTCACTCACTCAGAAAGTATATCTGGTCAAAAATTGCTGAGAGACTCATGCATCAAAAATCACTAACTA
>BMAO01009878.1:0-17516 GCA_019973975.1 Trichonephila clavata | reverse complement strand
TTTTTGCTTTCATTAATTTTTTCCTATTGAGAAATTGCCAGGCTCAAAAACATTCTTTGTTACTAAAAGACAATATTTGGAAGAGGTGGAATACTACTGAAAATTATATGACTTTAAAATCAGCCTTTTTTCAGCTGATACTACAATGAGACTTTATTGAGTTCAAGTATTCCCGTATACACAAATATAACTGAATTTATCTATGATATTACAAAATGTATTATAACACTATAGTAAAATAATTTCAAGTCATGTAATAAAAATCAAACTTTTTAAATTGCACCGACTTAAAACTGAGAAAAAATTAGATGTTATACGTACAAACCTGGGGGTTTCTAATTTCAGTTTGTATCATTATTATTTTTATAAGTGTTTCAAAACTTTTTGAAAGCATCATGATAAGATTAGGCTGAGTAATCTCTGTCATCGTATATATATAACAAATGCTATCAATTTTATGTAAAACATATTTTAAATATTAAAAAAAAAATATATCCTCATATAACATATTTAATTAAAGTAGTGTTTTGACACAGTGTACATAATTTGGATAAAAACATTTTTTTTTAATTAGATCTTTAGAGGCATTATTAATTTTTGTTTCATGCCTTTAGAAACTAACTGTGTTTTTCTCAGACTTTTCAATTTTGAGGATATATTTCTCCCAAGGATTTTTTCTGTTCAAGATAATATTGAAAAATTTTTGTAGAATTTTTATATATATATGTTCTTTAAAATTTAGTATGGATTTCGGTCTGAGAGCACTAGTTATTTTTTCTAAAAATCTTAAATTAATAGTTTTAAAAAATTTGATATATTTTCCATAGCTGTAAAAATAATTATTAAAATTCAACAAGGAATTTTTAGTAAGGAATATTAGTTTGAAATGTTCAAATCCATACTAACTTTTATTCGCAATAATCTTAAGAAACAGAAATCACTGAAAATAACTAAAAAACTTTAAAAATTGAGTATTTTACAAGAAAAATTTGTAATTTTTAAAATTAAGACCGGTAAAAATTTTTTTATTTGAAGAATAAATTTAATAATATAATCTAAAAAGAAAACACAAATTACTTTCAATATTACTGTCTTTAAAACGGGCACTGTGTAACTTTAACATCACTACTCAAACTACTAACATATTTAAAGCAATCCATTATTTTTTCAAGAGCGTACCATGCCCAACTATAGATATAAAGATGAAGGAGAAAAAAAAACGGAATTTAAAAATTGCTACAAAACACACACACACATATATACTAACCGTTACCCGCCCGCTTCGCTGGGTATTTCATGACGTTTTATAAATATATACTGTTTATATATATATATACCTATAACTCTCGACTCTTGATATAAAAAAGAACAGGACGTCTAATTTGTATTTTCTAAAAATTTTAAAAATTGAAGTATAGAAGGATGTTTGTACCTTCGTACCCTATAACCAAGTGGATTTCCGCGTAACCAATTTTTGATGGAACTCTACTCCATAAGCATGCAAGACAAATTTTAAGTCTAAGTCTAATAGAGTAAAAACGAAGTTTTTATTATCAATTCCTACCGTAATTCCGTTTAGAAACGTTCTCCAATATAACCGTTCTTAACGGATTTCAATTTAACAAATGGAAAATGCAAACCAAATTCCACTATTATAGACCTTGTATTTCGAAAAAAGGAAATTTTTATGTGTCAATACACCCCAGTAACCCCATGCTCCCCCAGGAGTTGATTTCCTAAAATACATTCTTAGTAGATCCCTGTTCAACAAAAGAAACATGCTTAACCAATTTCAAGTATGTGGGTCTAACAATTCAAAAACGGGATTTTTTCCCCGTAATTCCCCGTGACGTCTCGCAACCCTCCTTGGGGTTTATTTTCATTTTAATGTTTCGTTTTAATGGAACTCTGTTCCATGAAAGGAACATGCCCACCAATTTTCAAGCAGGTAGGTATAATAGTTTAAAAAACGGAATTACTTATAATCATTACGCCCCTTAATCCCCCGAAATGAAACTTGTGGTTTAATTTTCGCGAAATCCATTTTGTAGCGGTTCTCTACTCTGCGAAAGGAATCTTTTACCAAATTTCAAGACTGTGCGTCTAATAGTTTAAAAACCAATTTTCCTATCTGTAGGTTGAATAGTTCCGGAGATATCGTGATTAGTCAGTCAGTCAGTGAGTCGCTTTTCTCCTTTATATATATAGATAGATATATAACCCAAATTTGCTGGTCTTAATTCAGTAACAGCTTTAGAAATCATAATAGGTATCCTTTTTAGTACATTGACTTTTTTGGTTTCTTCCATTTTTATTACACTATATATATAGATTCATATATACACGTATATATATATATATATATATATATTCACATATACACGTATATATATATATCGTCTCCCTCCACTACTTCTTTCTACAAAAATAAAACTTCGGAAATTATATTTTTCTTCAAGTCCCAACTGAAGATATACTAAATTTTTCTTCAAAAAATTTAAAATCCCTTCCCTCTTCTTAGCCCGATGGACTTTATTTTTGATATCCAAGACAACAATCATTAACATGCTCGTGAATTCACTGAAGAACTTCCTCTGTAAATCATGAGTCTTATTAAGATAATTTCATGAAAAAATTGATAGCAACATCAGATTTCAAAAGCGCACTACTGTTCTCCACACCGCTCCTCTGGGGAATTTAAGCATCGCAATCGTGTCACTAGAAAAGCAGATCAAAGCAGTAAAAATTCAAAATAAAAGAGCCGATCACAAAAATGCACCGATTTTATCTCCGCTTATAATCGGCCACACTAAAAATAACATTATGAGAGTACAAACGCAGACTATATACAATAAATATTCTGAAAACGTTGCACGTAGAAAATAAAAAAAGGAATCTTAGCTTGAAAATTAATTCAATGAATATAATAATTTAATTGAAGGCTGTGAAATTTGTGTCACATTTTCATGAGTATTGAAAACACTGGCGGAGCTGCTCCTTGTATCATCTTTGAGGGCCCTCTCTAAGGCCACCCCCGCGATTTTTTGCTTACACTTTTGGGTGCCCGCCCTCAAAGCTTGGGGCCCCGTATCATTGATATGCGGTAACTATGCCCCTGATTGGAAATAGCATTAATTTGTAAAACAAGAAATGGAATGCTGTTAAAAAAGGACTGACAAAAAAGTGCTCTAGTTAATAATTTTCTAAGAAAAATGACATTTTCTTTTTAAAGATTCAAATCGAAACTTTATTTCCATAATAAGCATCCTTCTATGACAATTTCAAATACAATTTGTATCTAAGAGAGATATGAGCAGAAAGAAACTTATTAAAATTTCGCATATTTCTATCAAACAAAGAGAATTAGATCGATAAATAAATAAAGGTAACAAAGATAAATAAAACAAATATATCCCCTAAAATTCGAAAAAAAAAATACTTTTTCTAAATTTCAAATAAAGATCTACCAAATTCTTCGTCGAAAAATTAAAACCCCCACCCATATTTCGTTTCCCTTCTTAATCTAATGGGCATTGTTTATGATACCTAAGACAATGTAGACGTATTTGTCAAGAGACAATTTGAACGTTTTTTCCCTAAAAATCCGGAGCCTTATAACGATAATTTTATAGAAAAGTTGAAAATAATTACATGATTTCTAAACTACAATACCAATTTCCACAAAAAGGGATAAATGTCATCCGAAACTAGGAAACAGTAAAATTCTACAATAGAATTACCTCAAAAATGTTGTACTCAAAGACCTACCCTGAAATACAATAATTCATGTGACAAAATATCAAGTGCATTACACTCAATTATTTTCCATATGAATGGGAAAAACTCACATAATAATTATACCCAAATTAAGCAAATATATCCTATGTTTTCCGACAAATCTAGACTGATTAGCCTCATCATTTCTGCAGAAAAATGTATTTTTGAGTAGATTCCAGAACTATATATACTTAGAAGTGCAATGCACATTTTGATACCTATCCACTAGCACGGCTTTCAAAAAAAAATGTCTCCGCACCCAATTTTGTGCGGCAGTGTGTGTGACAGAACCTTATTCAAACATTGAAACTATTTGTAGAAAACTCTTTCCCTTCTTTCCTCACCCCCCTACCCGTTTTTCCTCTCTTCAATCTGGTTCTTCAAAGAGCGCATGCGCTCTCATACCGACTACATCTGTCAATCATTTCTGAATCACACCCCGTTGCTATACTAACGATAGGTTTCCAGGAAACAAAAGTTATCTTTATGACGTCATCCGAGTTGCAAACAACGCCATCTGTTGGATAAAGCATATTTGTGAAATTTCGAAGACGCTCTTAAAGTAAAACTTCACGGAAAACAACATTTTTTGTAAAAACTCTATTTGAACCATTTAATTTCCCTTGTTTCTTCGTGTCGTTTACCAAAACGCGAACGTAATGCATGGATGTAGCTCTTGAGAAGGCAACATACAACATCCCATGAGAAAATACTGGCTGGGGCAAATATATTCCTACTTTTTGAAGAGTCTGTCCCTGAGATTTATTAATGGTCATAGCAAAACCAAGCCGAACTGGAAACTGTCGCCTTTGAAGTTGGAAAGGTAGATTGCTGTCAGAAGGATGAAGCGTAATTCTCGGAATAAAGGCACGTGAGCCTTTTGTATGCCCAGTCAAAATTTCAGCATCTATTACATTGGGCATCAGTTTCCGAATAATCAAACGCGTTCCATTACACAGTCCTGCAGATGGATTTAAGTTCCTGAGCAACATAATCACGGCTCCTACTTTCAAATTAAGTATGTGTGGTGGCATTCCAGAAGGAGTTATTCCGTTGATGAAATCCAGTTGAAAATTGTTCTGTTCTTCTTGATCTTCAGAAATAATGCTGTCTGCGCTGAAATATGTAACATTCTGGCCTGGAAATCTTGCTAAAACTTGTTCGTTGATTTTCAGAGAATCCTCATTCTTGGGGCATAAAATAGCCTTTCCCGACAGATTTTCCATATCAAAAACAGATGATCCAAAAATTTCATCAACAATGGACTCCTTAACGACACATTCTTCGGGAATTTCCACAATATCTTCTCCTAATTGGCAGTCATTCTTCAAAGTTCCATTGCCGAGATGCAGAAGCCAACTTGCAAAATCCTGTTCATGGGGTTCAGTTCTCATATTCCTAAAGAGTGAAAATTGCTTGAATGAGCTCCAAAGAGGTGAATTCTTCAAGCAAGTCTCAACAATTGCTGTTCTATTAGCATGTACTGCAACAGGTAAAATCTGTCGCCAGTCACCACCAAGAACAAAAACCTTGCCTCCAAACGGTACGTCTAAGTCCATCATATCTCTGAAAAGCCTGTCAACTGCACTCAAAGCATGATGAGGAGTCATAGTGCACTCATCCCAGATAATAATCTTCGCCGCCTTAAGAAATTTCCCCTCTTCAGTGTTATGACGAACACCACATGATGAATTATCCAGAATGGGGACCGGTAACTTGAATCTTGAATGCGCTGTTCTGCCGCCTTCCAAAATTATAGCTGAAATTCCAGTCCATGCAACAGGAACAACAATTTCCCCCAATCCTCTTACTGAATGAATTATGGCATTGAATAAAAAACTTTTGCCGGACCCAGCAAAAGCATTCACACAAAATGCCTTAGATGAAGCCTCGTCAACATCTTGGATTGCAAGAATAACTGCATCGAAAATTGTACGCTGCTCCGGATTCAACATTGACATTAGTCTCTCACCTTCTTGCCTTTCTTCTTCTAAGTTGTAAAAATCTGTATTGACATATGCGTGAGAAATGGCAGGTTCTGGCAATCCAATGCTCATGAGGGTCATGTTGTGAGCATGAAGTTGATCGGCTATGTTGTGCAATGCAAGATCTACACTTTGCTGCACTGAGGTGTGGAACTCAAAATCTTCAGACAAATAAGATTTGAATCTCCTGGTCACGTTGTGCCATGGCTGCCAATCGGTGACTTCTCTGTTCTTCCGTTTCCTCCGCTCTTCTCTCCTGGTAACGTTGTACCATGGCAGCCAATCGGTGACTTCTCTGTTCCTCCGATTCCTCCGCTCTTCTATCCTGGTCACGTTGTACCATGGCAACCAATCGGTGACTTCTCTGTTCTTCCCATTCCTCCGCTCTTCTATCCTGGTCACGTTGTTCCATGGCAGCCAATCGGTGACTTCTCTGTTCTTCCGATTCCTCCGCTCTTCTATCCTGGTCACGTTGTACCATGGCAGCCAATCGGTGACTTCTCTGTTCTTCAGTTTCCTCCGCTCTTCTCTCCTGGTCACGTTGTGCCATGGCTGCCAATCGGTGACTTCTTTCTCCTTCAGTTTCAGTGGCTCTTCTTTTGCCTTCTCTAATTGCCTGCCTTCTACGGCAGCATCACCTGTAATGCTTCTTTTCCGTTTAGGCATTGCAGATGAAAAACAATCAAAACAATGCGGGGGGGGGGAAACTATTTAAAACTTTAGAGCTAGACCTGATTTACAAATTGAATTAATACGATGCAATGATTTTCAACATTAAAACATGCTAAATAAATTACTACAAAATAAAGTTTCAAGCACCTATTTTTACTTTTAAGAAAGACATATACAAAAACAATTTAAAGTTTATCACTGATCTAATATTATGCAAATAAATACGTTACGTTTGAAGAATTACTTTGAAAATCTACAACAAAATTAAAATAGAAACAATCAAACAAAGTAAAAATATTAATTAAAACTTAACAGCTTAACTTTTAAAAAAGACACATACAAAATGAATTTAAAGTTTTGCACTATACTCTACAAATAAATACGTTAGGTTTGAGTAATTCCTTTGAAAATCGACAACTAAACTAAAACAGAAACAATCAAACAAAGTAAAAATATTAATTAAAACTTAAAAAGAGAGTACTTATCTTTTTTTCTTTGTCCAAGAAATGCTAAAAAATGTTTTAGCTTTTTTTTCTTTGCCCAGAGAAATTCAAAAATATTTTAGAAATGGCGGTAAGCCAGAGCAGCCAGATTCACGATTGTCACATAACGATATTCACATAACGATTGAAAAATTTCGATTCACGATTACATTTAAATGTATTGTAAAAAATTTATTGATTTTTGATATTTAAAAAAAAATTAATAATAAAGAATATATAATACGAACATAGGTTTTTTTTGCCTAAGGAATTTATGTCTATTTAACTGACTATTTCCGGGGGGGGGGGAATTAAAAATCAGAAAAAACCTTTTTCAAGGGGAAAAAAAAATACGGATATAATTTCGGGTTCATGGGTTTCTGGGAACCCTCAGACCCTTATCTGGCTAGAAAAAGTTCTGTATAGGTCTTGGTTAAGTTGCATTTTCATGCTGGATAGTATGGAGCTTAGCAATTGGATGAGTGGCGATCAGGCCGGTAGGCGGGGCTTCGAGGCGATGATCTTTGGCGGCTCGGTTTTGGAATCTGGTGGAAGAGAGAGTGTCTTCCAATTTCGATGTAGTAGTGATGAGGATATTGGCTCAAAAAAGGCTGCCCATGGGGGTCTGAGTGTGTGTAATGATGTGTGGCGACGCAATGTCCAGTAGGAGAAAAAATTTAAGACAAGTATGAAAAAAACGACCGGCGGGTTTCTACGAGGCGGACATCATCCTTCACATTGACCGCGCACGGCAGTGCTGCAGTTATAGTCTTGAGTGTAGCGGGAGCTCTCAGCACTCCGCCACCAGACAGTTAACCAATGTTTGGCTAAATGTAAAATCGCGTATTTTAAATTATTTTAAAAAATCATTACCTTTATTTTAAGGGCGTAATTTTTACGTTAATGCTCTCAAACATCACCAACTATTTGCAAAAATAACGTACTTTGAAATAAAAAATGTACAAATTACTACTTTTTAATTTATTTCTCAGAAAAACATAAGTTTACGAAAATCACAATTTTTTTTTTAAATCCGTAATTTTGAAGCAATGTTTTCAATCTTCGTATATGTTACGAATAATATTACTGTACACACGGAAAAAAGATTTTGTGAGATTATCTTCATAAATGACGAAGTTATTCAATGTGAAGTAAAAATTAAGACTACTTTTTAAAAATTCTTTAAAAAAAAAGTTTTGGGAATTTTATTTTTTAAATGAATGGATCTAAAAGAGAAAGGCTTGAAGTTAATTAGTGTAGAATATCGATTTAATAACACGAAAAGTAATTCATACCCAACGATTTAGAAATAATTTTCATAAAAACGCATCAATTTTAACACTATTTTAAAAAATTCGAAAAAAATAGAAAATATCGTTATTTTACAAAAAAAATTATACCGTGTCGTGGCGAAATAAATGATCTTTCCGATTCTGAAATTACTTTGAATGATTAAAAATCAGAAAAAAACCTTTTTGAAGGCAAAAAAAAAAAAAAAAAATGAAAAGTACATTAAAATAACAGAGGATCATGTTAAAATAAGTATTTATCAGTAAAATTAATTTACGTGGGAAAAATAAGCAGAAACGAACAAAATCAAATTCGGTAGATTCCAACCCAGACAAGAGAAGGATTTAGATGTTTAGCGAAACCGACGCGCTCTAGACAACCACGCTATGGAGCCCTGTAGCGGAAGTGAAAATAGGCGATACTAATGAATGGCAGGTTCAAATTGAATTTAATTTTTAATTGAGGGGATCCGTAATTTTGAAGCAATTTTTTCAATCTTCGTATATGTTACGGATAATATTACTGTACACACGGAAAAAAGGTTTTGTGAGATTACCTTCATAAATTACGAAGTTATTCAATGTTAAGTAAAAATTAAGACTACTTTTTAAAAATTCTATAAAAAAAAAAGTTTTGGGAATTTTATTTTTTAAATGAATGGATATAAAAGAGAAAGGCTTGAAGTTAATTAGTGTAGAATATCGATTTAATAACACGAAAAGTAATTCATACCCAACGATTTAGAAATAATTTTCATAAAAACGCATCAGTTTTAACACTATTTTAAAAAATTCGAAAAAAATAGAAAATATCGTTATTTTACAAAAAAAATTATACCGTGTCGTGGCGAAATAAATGATCTTTCCGATTCTGTAATTATTTTTTGTCTAATTTCGACACCGAAAATCGGATGACAATTTTAATATGGTGGAAAACGTAAGATTACCGCTCGGCCGAAACGGAAGGGAAGTTCCGCCAAGTAAGCAACCGGCAGGAGTAAAACAATTCGGCGTTTTAAGGTTTTTAATTAATATCTTTTTAACTAATTACAATATCGGAATATAAATAGTCAATACGGCTTCCCCGGAAAATTCCCGATCTTTTGGTACCTTCCGCGACTTTCTGCGTGGTGCTGTTCGTGAGAAGATAGACGCACATAGATAGATAGATAGATACATAGATACGTTTGTTTACCTTCGAATTTTAATAGTGTAAGATTATTTAAATTAAATTTCCATCGGGGAGAAATATTTTAAATTGGCATTGAATATGAAACTGAGAAAAGTATAAATGTTTTTTAACTTTAAATAGTTACTCTCTTTAGATACTAATCTCAGCTACTTTTCATTGTACTTTGGGAAGAAATTTAATATCTTTAATTTATTTATTCATTTGAAGACAAGTAATTCATCCCATGAAAATCCAATAATTCTTTTACAAGAACTGAATCTTCTTAATTTCATATAAAAAATGTTTTATAAGTACAACCCAAGAAAACAGAATACACACAATTTTTAACTTCAAACTTACTGGGGAAAGAAAATTTCTCAAATGTAGTTTTATGTAAATTTCTAGAAATACATCATTAGGATCTTGTACAACCTACTTTCCTAGAGAAATATTCTTCAATAAACATTTTAGACTAGTATTGAAGGAAGTTAAGACTGCAAATTACATTTTAAAATGAGATTGCTTGCTTTATATACTGACTAAATGCCTTTTTTGGGGGGGAAAATCTTGTCTTTAACTTATTTATTCATTTAAAGGCTCTAATAATTTACCTCCTAAAACTTCAAAAGAAATGCTTTAAAATAAAAAACCATCTTAATTAAACAAAAATGTATATAAAAAAAATCTAATTTTATATTTTAAGTAAATAAGTCCTCTCCAAAAAACAAAAATATATATAATTTCCTACGCATTGAAAAATACATATTTCTCAAATGTAAATTTTCTGCAGGAATATATCTTCATTAGAATCTTGCTGTACCTACTCTCTAGTATTATTCTTCCTGTTATTCAGTTTTTATAAGCAAGATGAAAGTTTTTGCACTAACTAGGATGGTTGAAAATTATGGATTTATTGCAAGCATTGGTGCATTACATTGAAGCACTTGTATAGGATAATATTTTCTTTTATGAAAATATAAATGCTAGAAATTTAAAATTTTTTATCAACACTAGTTACAATGTTTAAAAAGGACAGTATATCGAGTTTTATGCTATTAACTGTTACATATGGTAATTTATCTATTTAGTTTTTAAGCAATTAGAAGAGCTTTAAATGCAACTTTGATGAAATACTTTTTAGCTAATTACTTTTAAAACCTTTGTTCTGTTATAGAAACTTCTGTGAAAATCACCTTAAGAAGTATTTATTGGTAATGAATTTACACACACCTTTTTTTTTTTTACCAATTTTGTATGAAAATGAAAAAATATTCCAAAAATGCTTGAAATACTTAAAAATTCTCTTTTAAAATCAATAGAACTAAATACTATTTCAAACCTCATAAACATGATAAAATTGAATTTAATCTTCCAAAAAATCAATTATTTAGAAAATTATGAAACACAAACTTTTTTAAAAACTAATAGAAACCTTGTTCTATCAAGAAATATCAAGTTATATTCCTTTCCTTTCATATTCTCTGACATATTCGCATTACTACTGTGTTGTTCGCGAGGATTCTTCCGGTCCGATTTAACGATCTAGGATTCTTCCTGTTCAAATCCCTTTTTCCCCTATCCAAAAATCCCTGTCTTTTAGGATTTTTCCTGTCTCCAACGCTATGTCAGATAATCAGGGAGGAAACTAGCTTTTGAGGGGCTAGACGCTTGTGAATCGTATATAAAATTCTAGCGGGGATATTTATTGGTTAGGTATATTATAACTTAGAATTATAATGTTTGATTGTTAAATTTTTTTGCAGTTATTATATTGTATCAATTTCTTGTTAAGTTTTCCATCATTTTAACATAGTTGCTGATTTTTGGAATTTCTAACTTATGTGAACAACTAAAAACTTTGATTCATAATTTTGAATTATTATTATTTTACTCTTTTTATATTGTATTTTTATTTTATTTTGTGCTTTCATTTGATGTAATTAACATTTTCCGTTCATCGACTTTCTAGCTTCTGCCGTGTAAAAGCTCTATTCTCCGATCACGTGAATGTAAAAACTTTATGCTTTGATTATTTATAATGTTTTAATAATACGTTTTAAAATTTCCAGGTATTTACCATTGTAGTAGATTCATTATTTTTTTAGTTCCTGCTGGGTGATTGCCCCCTTGGCGGATCTCGTGAGTGTAAAACTTTTTGTCGTTAAATCGAAAGTTCTATTGATTGTTATGAAAAATTAGCGTAAATATATGAGGTAAATTGTTTGGCTAAATTTTTAAATGATTGTGAGAATAATAATAGAAAATACAAATTTTCTGGAGGTGTTCTTGTAAAAGAAGGGTGCCCTGCTAGGATCCAACCAAAGGTAATAACACTATTCTTAATAAGAAAATACATTTATTTAATTAAAGTAAGAAAAAAATCATTATTGGAATGTATTATCTATTGCAAAAAACTTTATACGATTCACATGTAAAGATCTACACAATATGTTGAGATTTAACTTTCCCTTAACCTTTTCCATATCATGAGTGAAATTGTAGATTTAGATATTTAACACATTTGCTAACAAGTGAAGCTTCCTAGACATATAAAAGAAAAACTAGTTGTATAGAAATATCAAAGATTCTATATTCCCATTATTAATGGAATATATCTCTCTCTCTTGGTAGAATCACTCTTTATAAAGACTATTAAGGGATCAGTATAATATATTTTTCAAAGCATAATCAAGCATTTCAACTGGTTTATAAAACTTGTATAGAGTTCATTAAAGCTAATCTTGAAGTGGGTATTGAAAAATCTTCAGTATTAGAATATGTATTCGGTTAATAGAAGTTTAATTGTACTTGACTAATAAGGAATGCTTTACTCTGTTGCTCATGTTATTACTAATAAATTAAATACAGGAAATATGTATTGTGTTTCAACATTCTGAGAGAAAGGGTGCACAGTTAAAAATTAATTGCATTACGCCTTCAATGCACTTGGAAGAAATGATTAAATGATCTTGTTTTCCAATTTTGAAATGCGAAGGGAAATTTCTCTAGTAGCTCATTTGGAAGGAATAAGTTCAATCAGATGTAAACAAATAATGGAAAATTTTAAAATTGCGTCGACTGATAAAAAGCCTGCTTTCAATAAATATTTTGATGATAATTATTGTAATTCAGCCTACTAATAGTATAAGTCACATCATCTATACTTCTGCATGCCAATACTGATAAAAATATATATTGTTAATCTATTCACAATACATGAATGTCCAATTATTTTAAAATGAAAATTTAACTGTCAAGCAGATAGTTTGTTGAAAATACAGCATGACACATATTTAGCACATTATAGAATTTTAAATGGTACTCTCCCCAGTTTATATCCTCACAACCTATTTCCATTTCAAAATGAATTGAAGATTCCTGACAGATATTTATGACCAGGCAACAAATTCTTGGTTTGTAAAATCGCAGACTAATGGAGATGTATTTTATGTTGTTAAAAAGATTATGGTAGCATTTCAGAAAGAGGTTATGTGTGTGTGTGATCAATGCCATTACAGGTGTGTAAAAATATCATGTTCGGCTTGGTATACATGTGAATGCTCAGATAATCATGCACCATGTAAACATATTAAGTTCATTCTTAAATTGTTTGAGAGATTCCATGTTGTTGAAAATGTTGAATATACTTCTTTCCATATCTCAGATAGAAAGTGTGGTGTGGGGTCTTCCGCCAAAGAAATATGTAATGACATAAGAAAAAGCAGGAGACTGAACTTCTACTTGTAGTATTAAATTGTTTATTGCAAGGTAAAATAGTTCAGGAACAATTGTCTCTACATGCAATTCAGTAAAAGAAAGGTAAAAAGTAATTACTAAAGAATTATTTACCTGATCCTCTTGTACCTACCTCCCAATCAGCATTTAAACTAGCAGTAAATATTTAAGCCAACTATTGGGGATATAAAAAGGAAAGCTCTGGAATGTTCTTTTTTTAGTTGTCAAGAAAGAAAACATTCAAGCTCAGGCAAGTCAGCATTACTCAATTCAAAAGCTATTTGCAAAAAAAACTTAACTGTATCTTTAACACCTGATATATGCTTGTAGTGGAGTTGTTTTATGTTTTCCAAGACATTTAGCTATGTTTTTATGGGGTAAAGTTGTTGTATATTTTTATATCAGATGAGGAGGTAAGTAATTATCAAGAATGACAAAATTTTTGTCACAAATGGCTTTATGACAGTATATTAAAAGTATATAATTTAAAAATCATGCAGGATAGAGATTCCATTGCAGTTGAATGTTACCACACAAATTTTGGGAAGTGATGGGAATATGGTAATTTTTTATATCATTCATTCTTAATAAAATTTTAGGCAAAAAAATTGATTTATACTTTTGGAACATACGAATTTAGAAATTACATGTATACTTTTTGCAGGTAAGTGTTTAATATAAAATATATAGAATCAGGTGATGTTAATGCTTGCTATCAATACAAGCAAAACTATATACTAAAGTAAGTAATATGTTTTAACTTATTTGTAAATAATTCTTAATAATAAATTATTCATCATTTTGATAATATTTGTGCTGTTTGTTATACAGGAATAGACCTTGAAAATTTGCCTTGCCTATTTAAAAACAGGTATTTCATCCATATGTTATATTTCATGGGCGATGAGGAAATTGGTAGTGAAAGTAATGATATAATGTGATGGTATGGTATAGATGTACTAATAAGGATTTATTTTTATTTTTTGTCCAGTAATGGACCAGTTTTTGATATACTATTTGTTTTATAAATACTTTAAATAGTTAAAAGTTTTTCAGGTTCCTTTATATGTGTTCTGTGTATCAACCAGAGATGAATGAAGTAAATATTCTTACATCACTGAGAGTTTTGATTAAAGAGTGCTAGATGGGATTTTCAGCTGTGGTGACATATACATTATAATTGCATCACAGTTGTGAAAGACTTTCTAAAGCATTAAAGATTGTGTAATGTAATTAATTATATATATAGTAAGTAATATTTATATGATGGGAAATGCAATACAAGTAAATATTTTATTTAGTTTTAAAAGCAATCAATTGTCTACTTTTTTTAAGACTGTCAACAATATTAGTTACACAACACTTTTTAATACAGTAGGTATAATCCAAAACCATTTGAAAAATACAATGGTTTGTGCAGTAAAGTAGCTTAAAGAGCGGTGCATTCCATCTTATGTCAAAGCGGTACAAGTAATAAATTTTTCTTAAATCGAAAAACCTTGTATAGTTGATTTTTCATAATTTTTACAAGCTCCATAAGTAAACAATCATTAGCTGCATAGTTATTTATATTAAAATTTTAACAGTTACATGCAACATAAATACATTTAAGAAAAAAAACGTTTAACAGTACATGTTTTGTAAAGAAAATTAGGAAACTGTATTTCTTTTTTTTAAAAAAGGTATAAAGTATTCATTCAGTTTTGAAATCCTAGAAATATTATGCAAGTCAATTATTTCTTTGCTACTTTCCATAATAAATGATTCTATTGCAGCTAAGTTCATCAAAATCGTTTCCTTCAACCACATAAGTTATACTAGAATCCTAAGAGGGTTTTCAGATAAAAATATAACTTAGTTCTTCGTTTTGCTAGTTATTTTTATAATGCTTGATACTCAGCTTAACAAATATTAATTTTTTAAAAATACTATTAAAACTTCAATATTTTCGCGATTTATACTTTTGTATTACTATTTAAAAAAATTTCCACATGTGCTAACTTTTGAAGACTTTCAGAAATATATAAAACTTTCAGCAAATTGATGAATTGAGCCTTCACATAACAAATAGCGATCTTACATCGATAGATTAAATCAGTCGCATTAAAATAGAAAGATAGCTTTTTATTGAACCTCGTAAAAAAGTTTGTTAATGTCTGTCTCAATTGCTACTATTACTTAATCAAAACTTGCATAAAGACTTATATTATTATACTAATATTTTATTTTAGTAAAATGGTGAAATTCCGTAGAACTATTAATCTTGGAAGGGTTTTATTTGAAATGTAAGAAGATATTGCTGCAAAATAAAAGATTCGCAATAATATACTTTAGTATTCTAATGATATATTTCAATTATTGTGAGATGAATGAAAGAAATGCATTTATTAATTTCAGTAATGAAACATGTAAAACGAAATACAAAACAGGGTCGGATGTGTGTAACAAGACAAAATTTGCTTGATAGTAAATTGAGAGAAACTCAGGAACGATCACAACAATCTCATATTAGAAAGATTTGTCTGATTATAAAAAAGAATTCAAACAACACCTTATTTATTATAAATTTTCCGATAAATATCTCCGAAGTTTCGGGGTTTTTTTTTAATATCTAACTATTGGATTCAGTTTATTGATCAGCAATAAAATAAAGAAATGTTTAAAAAATTTGCTTAGTATAAAAAATGCATAAAATAACAATTGAATACTATGAAATTAATAAAATTAGAAACCTGTGTTGCTCCATGACCCAATCGATCAATTTAAAACATTGTCAGCATATATATATACCTGATATGATTTGGGCTAAAAAAACAAATTAAAAACTTCCTTACTGAGATCACTATGTACCTAAAGCTTAACATTTATAAAAACAAAATATAGACCTTTATAAATCGTTTCTAGGTTTAAAAAGAAAGAAGGGGGGGGGGGAAACATTGTTTTAGCGAAATGATTTTATGTTCATTGCAACAATAAAATTAATTATTTGTTAGAAGTTTTTCGATAAATATCTGAAGTTTCTCGGTACTTTTGGCTTCCTAATCATTAAATTAAATTCTTCAATTAACAATAAAATAAAAAGATATTTATTAAATATGCTCAATTATATAAAAAACAACGCATTTAATACCATGAAATTAGGAACCCCTGTGTTGTGCTTCGAGATCTAATCATTCAATTTTAAATACTGTTAACTTACATACGCTCTTAAGGCGATATGGTACCATCTTCACAATTTTTTTTACTTTTAATATTTGATACTTGGTTTTAATTTTATTTTATAAAGGTTACTATTTAATAATAATTCCATTGAAAAATGTTTGTAAAATTTAAATTTTTTTACCTTTTTAAGCATTTTTTAAATCCCTAAGGCTTTTTTAATATTTTCAAAAAAAATTTTCCAAGTGTCTTATAATATACTACATAAAACTGTGCATGGGTTTTTTTTCTTCTGCTGCTGCTCTTTAATTTTTTATTAATTTTTTTATAGTTAAACTTCCAAAAAAACATTAATTTTGATTTTGAAATTTTTTAGAAAAAGTACTAAACACACACATGTTAGAGCTAATCCTATGCACAGTTTTACAAAACATACATTTCAGAACATGTATAAAAAATTTCAAACCCATACTTCAATTACCAAAAAGGCCTTAGGGTTTTGAATAACAGTATATGTACAAAAATTCAACATGGAGAAATATGAGTTTGAAGTTTTCATTCCATGAATAGCATGATATAATATTCATCGAATAGTCTGAAACTTTTATGAAATGTTAATTAGCTTATTTAAAACTACTTGCCATAAAAAAAATTGTACAAATGTAGAACAATTAAATAGTATACTGCCGTAATAAATATATAGAAAAAAAACGAATGAAAGATCAATATTTCATAAAACTTTATCTTAATAATTATGAAAAAAAAAATACACACACTTCAGAGCTAATTCCAAGCTCAGAGCTAATGCACAACATGTACAAAAGATGTTTATGCCTTTATTTTTTATTTCCATGATTTTAAAAGCCTTCGCATGTTAAATATTGAAAAAGAATAAAAGCAAAATCAAATAATTTATAGATAAAATACATCAAAATCTAAGAACTGTATATGTGCATTTGTTTAAATAAATATCTTAAAATATTTTAATAATAAAAGTGTTGAATCTCGCACACATGGGATATATATATCACCAAAAAACAAATATATAAAAATGGGGGAGTTTTTCTATTCTTGCGAATTAGATTTTTAATTACCCGAGTTATCAAAATGAGATTTAGTATTTGTGCTTTGGGAGTATCCGTTTTGAAGTTTTAATTCATTCATAATAAATACAATAAAAAGCACGCACACCTTTTAAATCTTGACCAAATCCATTTGATCTTCCCAGTAAATAATTCACAAACTA
>BMAO01009877.1:0-27451 GCA_019973975.1 Trichonephila clavata | reverse complement strand
AAACGCAGCAAGTCCCTCGTTATTCCAAAGTCCTTTTCACACTGAGAATTGAATCCAACAGAGTTCAAGGCACATTCGAATCCTTAATTTTGTCTTTGTTGTGTTTTGTCTTAATTTGTTTTGTCTTTGTTGCAATCTTTGTCTTTGAAGCATTTGTGGCAATGAAATAAAACGCAGCAAGTCCCTCGTTATTACAAAGTCCTTTTGACTCTGAGAATTGAATCCAACAGAGTTCAAGGCACATTCGAATCCTTAATTTTGTCTTTGTTGTGTTTTGTTTTAATTTGTTTTGTCTTTGTTGCAATGTTTACACAATAATGTAAGCAGTATCTCAAGAATAGATTTTGTCACAGTTCCTTCTTCAATTAAATGCAGTTAATGAATATCGGACCTGCTTCGAAGACTTGAGAAACTTCAAAGCCCATTGCATTACTAACAGCTCATGCAATTGAATCTTCAATTTCAAATGAGGTAGCACTTGAAATTAATTCACATTCTGATTCAATAACTGGATCAATTTATATATAAAAATCATTAAGTGTAGCAGAAGAACTAAATAAAGTTATCAAAGAGATATATGCACCAAAGCAGTCTATTAGATTTGAGACACTGTCATGAAATATTCAAAAAGAAATGTCCCTTTTTTGAAAATGGAGGGAGACGTGGTGACTACCTGAACAGAATATCTCCTATTTAATGACAATAATAAATACTGGTAAAGAATCTAACGTGCATTTTCTTCGGCAGGACAATGTGTAATAAAAACAAAAAGCCGTTTTAAGGATGGAACGCTGAAGGAGGTGTGTTTTTATAAGCTTATTTACAGAAACACAGGAAATGAAGAAATGCTTTTTTTAAAAAGTTTCATTATGTACAATTTTTATTTGTTTTTTATGGTGAATTAATTTTTTTTTCACTGTTTCGTTAAAATAATATTAAATCAATTTTTATTTATATTTTCAATTTTGGTTATGCAATTTCAACTATGCTAATATGTAAGTATTTTCAATAAATAGTTTAATCCTAATCCCGGGATTTGGATAAAGTAATCCCGAAATCCCGGGATTGGAGTTATGCGACGGGATTGCAAACCCTAGTTGAAAGTATTTTTTTTTTCTACGATTGCTCAGTTCTCATAAGATTTCGTTCTTGTTGCTTTGTATTTTGAACTAAAGAATTTCGAAACCACCAATCAGTGTTTTCAACAACGTGCGTCGGTAATGTACATGCTGTCTTGGTGATGAATCAGAAAAACGCAGATTGTATTGCGGAAGACAACAGAACATTGTGCATTTCTATCTTTTTTTTAAAAAAAAGGAGCCAGTTTTGTGGAAACCCGCTACTTTATTTTCATTATAGACAGCTTCTTGCCTTCACAAAGTATTTTAATTGTGGTGTGTCTGATCAGATAAATGACCGTATGTTATGTATTCACTTTCATGTAGTAAAGGCTCTTTGTCTTCATAAAGTACGTACTTTTCCTTTCTTTAAGGGTACTTTGGCAGTTTATTTTCTGTTGTATTCTCAAGCAAACAATACACACAATTGAAGTAAAATATTTTATGTTTAGACCAGGGGTAGCTAACCTGTGGCACGGTGGAGTTGAAACAATGGCACGTGACGACTAATTTTAAAAATTTGAAAATACATTCAAAAATAATCAGTCAAAAAACCTCAATATTTATTATAAACACGCTCTATTTAAATAATTGAATTACAAAATAGAAAATTATCAAGTAAAGAATAGTCCTTCCTTGTTGTGTGCGCTGGCTTTCCAAAGGAAGTTAACTCGCCAGATTTTGGAATTTGAGGGATCGTGCTTTAAGAATAGTCGGTACCCACTAACCCGCTAATGTTAAATTGAGCATTTTTATGTACCTTTTTCTCAGAAACTCTTAAATGTACAGACTTAAATTTTTTTCTGTATATTAATTAGACTTTTTTATTTAAACTGATTGGAAGCTTTTTCAAATATATTGTTTAGTTTTTTCAAAAACATTCATCGCAACAGTATCACTATGAATTTTTTGAAAAATGTCATTTTTTTTCACGATAACTGACTTTTACAAAAATATTATGGGAATATTAATAAAAGCTCAGTTCAATATATATAGTTAGATATCAGTAATATTCAGTGAAGATTGCAAGTGCTTCCGTTGAATAGGTTCTGAGAAAAAGGTACACGCATTTTTTAAAAACACCGTTTTGAGATAATTGCATTTTTATTATAAAATGTCCCTTCATCAAAAAAATTATGAATTACAATCTGTATTTGTATTATTTTCTTAAATATTAGCTTATTCTCAATAACTTTTAAAACTTTTTACTTATTTCTTTTTTTCAGAAAATACATATATAGCATTTTTCACTTTTAATCTATCGAGATATTTTACAGCATTTGCATCATTTTTCTCAAATTATGCATCAATTTTTGAAGAATTTTCAGTTCTGATTCATTATTGTCATCCAAGTTGATTATAAATCATCATAAATACCATGTGAAAATGTGTCATTACATGAAAATATGACTTTGGTAATACATCATTATACGACATTTCGAAAAGTTTGATTAGTGTTTTATAAATTCACATGTAAACACAATTTCTTAAAGAATCAGAATTAAAAGTATTCTTAAAATATTACATAAATTGTATCGAAAACAACAACAAGAAAACTGATTTTATGTTTTTTAACATGAAATTTGTGTATTTTTGGGTATGTAACAAGTTTTGTGCAACGAAAAAGGGCATTGCATTTTGGGATATATTTATGTACCTTTTACTAAGAAACTATTGAACACAAAGCTTAAAAATTTGTTTGTGCATTAAATAAACATTTATCTTTATACAGAAGTGAAATTTTTTAAAAAAAATTATCAGCCTGTTTAAAAATGTAATTTTTGCACAGAAGAATAATGAATTTTATAAAAATTTTCCTTTTCTATGTTACGACATTTGCTTTTTAGCTAAATGTCTGAGGAATATTTCAGAAATTTCGCTTCAGTATACACAATATATATGAAATATATAAAATAAAAATTTCCAGTTCATGCATACAATAAATTTATAGAAAAAGAAGACACAAATTAAAAAATATAATCTTTATAAGACAGTAATACATGAATATATGACATTTCGAAAAGTTTCATTAGTGCTTTGTATATTCACAAGTAAACACAATTTCGTAAAGTATCAGAATAAAAAAGTTTCTTTAAATATTACATAAATGATATTCAAAACAACAAGAAAACTTTTTTTTTTGTTTTTAAACATGAAATTTATGTAATTTTATTTGTATAACAAGCTTTACAGGCAACGTCAAAAATCATCATCATATATATGTGAACTTTTTCTCAGAAACTGTTAAATATTAAGACTTCTGATTTAGTCTGAATATTAATTAGACTTTAATATTTATGCTGAAGTGAGATATTTCAAATATATTGTTAAGTTTTTTCAAAACCATACAACATAAAAATATTACTATGGATTTCTTGAAAATTTTCATTTTTTTTTCTACAATAAATGCTGTATGTTAAAAAATTTTTGTAAAATTTATAAAGGCTCACTTCAGTATATATAAATTTATATGAGTTATGTTTCATTGAAATTTTATGAGCATCCTTTCATTATTTTCTGAGAAAAAAGCACTGTCATTTAAAAAAAAAAACTTTTGAAAAAATGCATTTTTAACATGAAATGTCATTTCATCACAAAAATTATGAATTACCACATGTATTTGCCACATTTTATTTAACATTAGCATCAAGTCAATATATTTTAAGTATAATATTATAGAAAAAAGTTTTAAAATTGTCAGAAAATAATACATAGCATTTTTCAGTTTTTGTTTAACGAGATATTTAGTAAAATTTACATCTATTATCACAAAATTTGTATAACTTTTTGAAGAAATTGTAACATTTATGTACATATGTATTACAAATAATAAAGTAGAGCATGTGTCATCATAAATATATTGTGAAAAAACTTATCTATATGATTTTGGTGTGCATTTTAGAAAACATGATTTCACGTCATTTCGAAAGTTTTTGTCAGTGTTTTGTGTACTCACATGCAAACATAAGTTTCTAAAACTTTTAAATTTCAAAAGTTTCTCTAAACTGGTCAAATGATTTCTTAAACAGCTAAAATAAAACTGTTCTTATGTTTTTTAACTTGATATTGATGTATTTTTATGTATTTAACCAGCTTCTTGCAACGACAAATGATATTGCACATCTGAATGCACAATTCATTCAGAAACTTTTGAATATTTAAGTTTAAAAACTTGTCTGTTCAATAAAGAAACATTTATATTCATACTAAAATAATATTTTACAAACAAAAAAATTAGTTTTTTTTAAAAAAACAAACTTTTATTTATCATCACTGAATTAATTACCCCTGATGCA
The DNA here is from genome assembly GCA_019973975.1 of Trichonephila clavata. NCBI lineage: Eukaryota > Metazoa > Arthropoda > Arachnida > Araneae > Nephilidae > Trichonephila > Trichonephila clavata. The sequence continues at coordinate 23,037 of BMAO01009877.1, read as the reverse complement.
GTAAAAATGTACACTAGTAAGACTTTACTTGAGTGTTTTTCTGATTTTAAAGACTCATAAGGTTATAAAATATGCATTAACAGGCAAAATTCAGGTTTATTCGGAAAATTTGCTTCGAGAAGGTGTTCTGTTACCATAAATATAATTTTAAAAAAGAAAAAAAATCTTACCTTGTCATAGTGAATAATCCAAAAAAAAAAATGATTTTTTCTTCATTATACATAAATTATAATTTTTAGCATACGAACTATTAAAAAAATAATTGCCGCTCAAGTCTTCACTGTTAATGGCACAGTTACACCTTTATCTAGAGTAAATTGTGTATGAATAAACAAAAAGGCTTTGCAATTGTTTCAGGATATTTAAATCTGTCAAAAGGGGGCGTGGCCCACCAGTTGATGATTTTTTAAAAGTCATTTTGATATACTCCTAATTGGAAATCTGGCATATATGTTATATCCCTAGAAAGGTAATGAAATACAGATTTCAGAAATATCAAAGACTCAAAATCGATCATTTCATGACTTTTATCCTACTGACTGCCTTAAAATATCTGGAAGAAAACAATGAACTGCCCGGTGAGGTCTTGCTACTCAGGAATGAAGACTGTCTATGGGATTAAGCTTTTCTTACGGATATTATGGAACATTTACATAATTTAAATTTAAGCTTACCGAGAAAAGATTGCATTTTACTCCTACCATATTTGGTCATATAATATCTTTTGTAAACAAATTTTTGCATCTTCTATCTCTATTTTGAAGGGGGGGGGAAACAGGTGCAGCATTATTAATTATCTACCAAAGTTAATAATGCTCCGAGCTATAATAGATTTAAAAGTTTAATATTCATTTTGCAGGATTCATACAGTGCAAGGTTGGATGAATTTCCAAACGACAAAAAATGCTGATCTTTTCATAAATCCTTTTTCAATTTCTCTTCAAAACGTAAATTGTCAAGAAACCTGAAGTCCAAATCGGAATTCAGGCTCATACCAGACTTGAAAGCAAATATAAGGAATTTATTTCGACTTACGTGATCCAAATTACATTGAATGTTGGAAATTTGAACCGACAGACTACTTTCAAAATTTGGTTGTCTGATATTTTTGTAGTTTTGGATCAATATAAGTTTGTGAATAAATATTTTCTATTCATAATACATATGAAATCATATCGCTCAAAAGTAACTGATGTACACCTAAAACAACCTAATTTTGTTCACATTTTCGAGAAATAATCCTAATACAGACCACTTTTTAAAACCAACGTCAAAATAAAAAGCCACATTAAGCAAATAAAGACTGTTTAATAATAAATTAGAGAATTAAATGTTTTATATAAATTACTCATTTTTATTGTATGCCTAAAAAGGTTTTTAAAAATTAAGTAAAATGTTCATTAACATTAAAACTTAAGTATTTATTATATTATTTAAGAATTTTCACTCCTTTAGACTTGCAAAAAAAGTATGCTATTCCCATAAGCCAATAAGAAACATTTTTCACATTTACATACCTCTTTGCTTGTTGGAAAAGTTGAAAATGGCACGCATAATGGTTAACTATCAGAAAGAGGCACTCTTAAAAAATGATCGACGATTTCTGGTTTAGACAGCCGTACTTATTCTTTTTCAATCCCATTCTCGGTCACCCAGCTTTTCCCAAATTCGACCACACTACGGTCTACATTAGGGCAAGTTCTCTGGACTTTATGGTGCATTTTGTATTAGATGGAAAAGTATAATAAATAATAAAAATAAATAACCGTTCTGAAATATATATTCACAACCAATATTTATTTTTTCCTTAATAAATTATTAACGTAACTAAATCTATCTCAGCCAAGTCAGTACGCGTTGATTTAACTTTTTTTTTTTCAAATATCATCGCAATTCCAAAACTTGGAATAAAAACTTCTGTGAAAATTGATTTTATCTTCCAAATTCTATTTTTATTCAAGAAGTTCTTCTTGCAGCAAAATCAATGTTATGTGTCACTTTCAAATGGATTCAAATTTCAAGAAGGGACATATTAACTTTCCAGATTCTTTTAATGAATATTGACATCTATTTTCAATTGCTTAAAGTGGGGACTGTCGATTTGAATGTCATGGACAGTAAATATTCAAAGTATCGAAAATTATTTCAAATTAATGTAGCCCATTAAAATCGACGGCGAACATACAAAAGCGAGATATTCCTTTCAGATGAATGGCTCACTACTCCTTGAGCAAATCTATATTATGTCTATGCATAAATTAAAAAGGAGACTTAATTTATACAATCATTCTTTAATAAAATTAAATTTTTAAACAAAAAAAATATCATCGACACGAGGAATACTACACTCATTTTTTTAAAAAAAAATTTCCTTAAGATTCCAAATGAAACACCTGAATCCCATTCTAGAACAACAATATAAATAATTGCCAAGAGATTTCGTAATTCTAAACCGAGATCGAATAACCCAAAGTGACATTAGAGTCTACAGTTTTTTTGTATTCTTCGTGACATTTTTTGAACCTAGAAATCTCGCAACTTTAGCCATCATGATATCGAAGTCTCTCAGTTTTAAATGATGTATTACATTATTTTTTTTATTTATAGAGTATATAATGTCCTCTATTTGTAATGACTAACGATATCACATTAGTCGGATAAATAAGAATAATTTAATATAATTGGAGAAGAAAGTTAAATGAAATTGAAATCCTCGAATACAATAATTTTAAAACGAAAACTATTGCAAATGTAGCTGTATTTACCACAGCTTCATTCCAAAAATTTTTCTTGAATATATAGTGGAAATTTTGCAACATGAAAATGTTAATCCAGATAATTTTGTATGTCCAAAGCCAATATTTAGGTTTAACCAATATACTTAATTAAAATTATACAAGATTTTTTTTTGTCTTATTGCTTAAAACGTTTATAAGCGAAAATATTGAACTAAATTGAAGTTCTAAGAACGTTTCCAAAATGTTTCAGCGAAGAGAATACTTTATATCAATTTACACTATTCATTCCATTATTCTTCTTATTTTTTTATGATTAAGCAATTTTAAAAACGATTTTGAAATAATTTCATATTCACTTATATTATCGCAAATTTTTCTGATCATACACAGTGCGTCAAATAAGTTTTAAGACTTATCCCAAAGAGCAGGTTTTAACAACTCCGCGAGTGTGAATGCACATGCGTCACAACGTCCGTCGTCTGTTGGCACAATGCAAATAAGTTATGCGTATACAGTTATGTAGCTTAGAAAAGAGACCAGCATTCATTTCCGAAGTAAATCTTTCCATGTTAATTTCATAAGATAAAGCAAAGAGCTGTAATTAAATTCAACGCGAAACTTAACGAAGAAAAAAGAAATACTCAAAAATGAGCACATGGACATACTCTTTTTGAAATGAGTATGTTTGAATCAGATTTGAACGCATGCTTTCGTATATAAAACATTACATTAACTCAAAATTTCAAAAAATGGTTTATCAACACTATCAAACAAATTAAAAAAGCTATTCCGGATTACAGAAGTTTTTTTAATATACTGGCTACATATTTAAGAAAATGGGGGTTCAGCAACAATTTTAGTTCTCATAAATCTTTCGAACTATTTTTCGTATCTACCACGCTACCCGTGAAAGAACACATGAGTTATTAGATTGTTTTGATGTTGTGTTTTGATTCAAAATACCTTCACTTGACCTTTGAATTTAGGTTATCTCTTATTTGTTAAACTAAAGAAAGTGTCTTGTTTTTAATATAAGGTTATAATAGGAATTAAGCAATATGAATGTGATAAAAATCTGCCTTTTTTTGGCGGATTTTTTAATAAGACAGTGTTATAAATTTAAGGAATGTGGCTACCTTTGGAGCTCTTTATTGAAACATAAATTTTCAACTTAATGAGTACTTTTTTACTCAAAATGGGGCATAAAACTAGGAATTCAAGTACAATTTCTTCAAAATTAAAAATAATTTTGGAGATATTGGGAATTTTTAGTGAAATTTAAGTAAAAAATTGCAGTTATGGTAAACTTTGAAGAAAAATTCTAATTAATATATTCGAATAATATTTATACTGTACATAAATAACATCATTATCTGTACTTAGAGTGAAAGATTTGTAATACTATTGAAGTATGTCAATTTTTTTGCAAGAACTCAATTTAAAAAAAAAGAAACGAGTCTTACAGTAGTCGCATATGGTGTAACATCTGACTTGTTATCGTGGTAAATACGCAATAGTGACTTTAACTCTGAAAAAAAATGAATCGGGAAGACTGGAGATAATTTTCTATCGAATAATTATATCTTTAAGGAAAATTTTATTTAATTAACACAAGGAGAAATGCAATTTTTATCAAAAATGTTTATTCTTGTTCAATTTGGGGAAGAGCGGAGACAATAGATTTATGAAAAGTAAAGTATGACACAAGAGGCAAGAGGCGTGTAAAGTTACGGAGTTCCTACCCCCGAAGGGGGTGTACCTCCACATCAGAATTATTAAATTTAGTTACCGAAATTAGAATTACATAAATTAACATAAGAAAAAGTTTTAAAGTTAAGAGGATAATTTATGGGCAATGGCATTACGCCTGCTAAAGATAGCGAGCAGACGAAGTCCGTGCGCCTTGAAACGATTGGCCCATTCGATAGGTTTCACTGGGTGGGCTGAGCCTCCCAGTGATATGATTGGCAGAGCCATTCAATCCTATCGGTGGGCGTGGAAATACAGATGGCACGTTCGGAGTGAACGGCCGGAACAAAAGGTTTCGAACAACATGAGTTGTAAGAGAACCAGAGAAAAGAAAAAACTATGGAAGACAGAAAAATAATTTAGAAAAAATTATTTTTATTATGGAACCATCTTGCTCAATTGCCAGCTAAAAAGTAATGAAAAGAATAAAAAGGAGTATCGCGAACGGGTGCCATGTCAGCTCGCGTTGAAGGGAGAGTTGATTTATGGGGGAATGAAGTCATTTAAAAATTGAAAAATAATAAAATGAGATACTGATATAATTAGAACAAAAGAGGTCCCGTGCTACCATCTGGTGGCCGGGAAAAGAGACTGAAGATGATCCAAGCGCAAAATTGAATCGAAGGGGACACCCACTCGATTCACGGCCGCGCCGGATCATGCTTCAAAAAATAGATTAAACCGTGACTCCCAGCACGGCGCTAAAGTAAATACAGGAGTAATAGGGAGTTTAAGCCTTAAGAAAAAAAAATTACAAAAGAAAAAAAAAATTTTGCTATTAAAAAATTTTGCTAATAAAAATTTTGTTTTTTAAAGTTCCCAATTGCATTTTTGGTGAATTACACCCTGAGCCGTAGGGGAAATTCACGAAATGCTGATCGAGGAGAGCTCTTGGTCTTTTGAGCGAGGAAGGCACTGCTGGATCGTATGCAGGCTGATTTTGAATAAATTCGTTGGGAACTTGTGGAATTTTCTAAAAAAAAAAAACGTTTTGAGATATTTTGTATGAAAGGAAGAGTGGGTTGCACTTTTAAATCCCGGTAAATGACTTCATTCCTGACATACCAGGGAGCGTCCACTATCTGTCTCAAAATAGAGTTAGAAAGTGTGTGCAGCTTACGGATGTGATACATGCCGGCGGAGCCCCAGATGGGGGAACCGTACAGTATGATCGGTCTGATGATTGAGTTGAAGAGCAAAATCTTGTGCCTGATCGCTAGTTTGCTCTTCTTAGAGAGCAGCTGATTCAGCATACTATGAACAATCTTCGCCTTTCGGTGAGATTCTTCGATATGATAGGCAAAAGTTAATTTTGCGTCTAGAAACAACCCTAGGTATCTGTAGACATTTACCCAGGGGACGGGTTGGCCGAAAATGGTGACAGGGGTTAGGCCCACTGGTAATTGATTTCGCCTCGTGAACATAAGGCAGGCACTTTTGGAGGCGTTAACTTTTTAATTTTCCAGTCCGTGTGCCAGAGCTCAAGCAAAGAGACATAATGTTGAAGATTAGAGATTACCACGGAGAATCTCTTATCTTGTGAAATAATGGCAGTATCGTCCGCATACATTGCTAAGTGGACGAGATTAGCTTGCGGGATATCATTCACGTACAGGTTGAAGAGCAGCGGAGAGCTCAATGACTGGCCGCTCCTGATTGGTCGAGGGGAGGAGAGAGTTTTTTCTACTCTCACTCGGAATGAGCACGCGGAGAGGAAGTTATGGATGACCTTGATCAGGGGAGCCATCATGCCAAAGTCACATATACTTGTGATTTCAAAGTATTTAAAAATCATAAAAAAAATATTTTTCCTCAAATAATTCCACATTACTTACTCGTATTTTTTTAAGAATGATTATCTTTGTCAGACGCTTAACAGAAAATATAGTTATTAATATAGTTTACACATATAAATATAACTTCAGATTTCACACACAACGAGCCCTGACACTTTGACAATTGAGCATAAGAATCGCAAGTTTATTCTGGATGAAGTCTAACAAGACTTGCTGGTATGTGAGAAGTGGATTTAGAGTCAAGTAAACGAAACCGAGTTTTTGAATTCCAATCTTCTGAAATGCTAAATTTAACAACAAAAAAAAGCTGGCAACTTGATTGCTACTAGAGTTGGACCCAGATGCGAGGGTACCGAAGAGACACAATCAATGCTATAATTTCAAACTTGTAAGGAATTCCCTTAAATTCTTTCCATTGTTTGTATAGTGTTGTGAATTTAACTTATTAAAAAGTTTATATTATTTTTAAATTTTTTCATTTTTCTAACCTTTATTTGAAAATAAACATCAAGTTCCATGAAATATCTTACCATACATCTAAAAAAACTACACAGAAAGCTATTTCTTCTTCGTCATTATATTTTTTATAACAATATGATTCATAATAAGCTATTTTCCTGTTTCAATGTTTCGCAATCTGGTATCTGCAATAGACTGATGTAATTTTGACGCGAAACCAATCCTCCTCTGTTTTTTCGTGTGTTTTATTTTAAGTAATTATAATAATTTCGTATTATATTTTCTTGTTTGTGCATATTTTTTTTTATCATTTCCTGTCTATCACATGTCAAATTGAACCAGAACTAAATTCACAAGGAAACTCATATGCATACATGTAAGTAGTATGTAGGATTGCTTTCCTATGTTCTGCAGAGCTTGACACAGGGCTGATGTGAAAGCTCTCTCTTTGTACATATATATCTAAAATATACTAATATATTTTTAATAATTAAAACTCCAGCAATATTCTCTCTCTCTCTCTTTTTTTTTTTGCACCAATTCCTTTGTATACCTAGCTACGCCACTGATAAAGTATATTCAGTATTGGTTTTGGGAACCACACAATTTTTCAGAAGAACAGTTTTAGTGTTGGAATTTCTAATATAAATTCAGTTACAAAAAAAAAAAAGGAACGAGTCTTACACTAGTCGCATATGATGTGTAACATCTGATATGTTATCCTGGTAAATACGCAATAGTAACTTAAATCCTGAAAAAAATTAATCGGGTAAATTGGAAATAATTTGCTATCGAATAATTTTATCTTTAATGAAAATTTTATTTAATTAACACAAGGAGACATGTAATTTTTTATCAAAAATAAATATTCTTGTTCAATTTGGGGAAGGCACACACACAATAGACTTATGATGACTAAAATATGACACATATACTTGATATTTCAAAGTGTTTAATAACCTTTAAAAAACAGCGTCAACAACAGTACCACTGTTAGTTGTCGATACATTTCCATTTATGTTCATTTCGAGCTTGAGTTCGTCATTCAAATAAGCTATCATCGGACAATCGTAAAGTAGCCTGCCTGACAAACAGATTTGGTAAAGCAGTAGTTGGTTCAGCCGTTGATGTTTCTAAGAAATTTGTGTTCGTTGCAAAAAAAAATCCCTGCTGCGTTGAGTTGAATTATGTGCAATTCTTTTCGAATGTACTCCTCCAGTTTTTAATTATTTTTCTCACGTTTCTTTTGTCAAAAATCTCGCATATATTCTGCTCTGGATTTACCCGTCTCTACAAATCACAAAATCATGAAAATTTAACTAGCTTGGTAAATGATAAAATATTAGAAATATTAGAGAAAATGAAAAATATCCGTGTAATTAATTAGTCAGTTTTTTTATATAATCACAATTAAAAATATATTGACAGCGACAGGAATTAACCTCAAAGTATGAAAAAGATATGCACTAAAATATTTATTCGAATTATTCTATATTACTTATTCGTATTTTTTTAAGAATGATGAACTTTGCTAGACGCTTAACAGTAAATATAATTATTAATATAAATTACACATATTAATATAATCTCAGATTTCATACACAACGAGCCCTGAGACTTAGACAATTGAGCGTAAGAATCGCAAGCTTATCCTGGATGAAGTCTAATAAGACTTGCTGGTATGTGTAAAGTGGATTTAGAGTCAAGAAAACGAAACCGAGTTTTTGAATTCGAATATTCTGAAATGCTAAATTTAACACTATAAAAAAAGGCTGGCGGCTTGATGGCTTCTAGAGTTGTACCCCTATGCGAGGGTAGAGAAGAGACGCCACCAAGCGCGCTGATTGGTGAAATGAAATAGCGCGTCCTTCCCCGATTTCTTGTTACACATTTCCGTCCCTTTTCACAAAATCACTTCTACAAATATCCAGCAACCGAGAGGAAAGATGGTACACATCAAAAATCGAATGAAAGTGTGGTAAAGGAAGCTATATTTGCCATAGTTTTCGTTTTAAAGCTATTGTATTCGAGATTTCAATTTCAATTAACTTTTCCCCCAAATCATACTAAATATTTTTCTTATTTATTACACTAATGTTATATTTTTAATATCACAAACAAAAACCAGCACAATATATATTTTTTTTAAAAAAAAGAATTTAAATCAGCATTTAAAACCGTGGAGGATTACATACCATAATGACTAAAGACGCGAGATTCCCAAGTTCAAAAAAGGTCATGAAGAATACAAAGAAACTGTAAACTCAAGTGTCATTCTCGCAATCCGATCTTGGCTTAGAACAAGGATGGCCAACTCAAATGACCTTAAAAACATTATAATCTTGCGAGCTGCAAACAAAAATTATATAGCTTTATATTATATTTAGAGCAATCAGAAACATTTATTGGAATGAAAATTTAAAACGGAATGAATTATTATTGATTTCATTATTTTTCATCTATACAAGCATAGATAATTTATAATAATAATGCAAGGATCAAATATGTCTAACTCTAGCAATAGGCAGCGCGATGGAGTTACAGGAATCGTGTGTGTGATGCTGCTCTGCAATACCGCACACTTCTAAGAATGAATTAAAACAAAAAAATACGTAATAAAATAGAAACAGTTATGGAATATAATTGTTACAAAACACTACATTAAAAACAAAAATATTGTGCAAAATAATCGTATTTTGTAATGAATCTCGAGGGCCGCAAAATTCCTGTTGTCCACACTAGGCTTAGAATTACGAAGTCTGTCGCAAATCTATACTAATAAAAGAAAGAGTTTGTGTGTTTGTGTGTTTCAGCTGTTCCGGCGAAATTAAGGAACCCAGATGTATGAAACTTGGCATGTAGAAGCCATAGGTCGTTATGCTATTAACCTCGAAGAGTTTTTTTCGAAATTCACTTTAGATTTTTTAAAAATTCAATTTTTTTGCGATTTTTCAGTTAAATGGAGATATGACATCATCAGCCATGCCAAGTCATAACTTTGCTAAAATTAATGTTTCGAGCTGTTTGGGGGGGGGGATTTCCACACATTTTATAGTGAATATACTTATTTATGGTTGTATTTATTCGTTTTTTTAACTCTTAGTGGAAGAATTACAGTTGTTTTTCGAAAAAAATCCTTCTAAGAAAATGTTTTTTCTAAATTTTATTTTTCCGATTGGCAACACTAATTTGATAACAGTAGATAAAAGTTGGAAGATGCATTGGTTTTCCAGTTAAGCCTATTATGTATTTTTTCAATAACAAAATTAAATTCGTTTAATGTACACTTTTGTTTTGCTTATATTTTGAATGATTATTACGAACCATTTATGGGTTTAGATTTAATTTTGTTTTTTTTTTTTCAGCTTAAAAATTTTTGATTTGTGTATAGTCAATTGTAATTTCGGTTTTGGTTTAAGGCAGCGTCACATTTATTATTCTTTTTTCATTTTGACCTTTACATGTATTCATTTGATTCTTCTGTATTGTTTCTGGTTTTAGATTAAACTGTGTCATTTATCTTCCAGAATTCTGATTTTTTTTTTTTTTTTGTGGTCAGAGGTTTCATGTTATAATTTTTTTTTACAGTAATTCTAAATTGAATTGGTTTAATATGCATTTTTATTGTTTTCAGTAATTAATGTTGACTGTTTAGATGTTTGTTTAAATGTTGTGTTTACTATTTTAGGTTAAGTGCCACGTTTATTTTATGAACTACCATTAGAGGAAATTATATTCAATTGTTAATGTTGATTAATATGTTGTTCTAAACAATGACCCAAGTATACGAGCTGTTCAATTTCAGGTATGATACATCCCCTTGCAAAGTTGTCCCAAATGATGGTGATGGCTTCTGTCTCTTCAGTTCAATTTCTTATTTGTTGTGTGCAATCCAGTATAATTGTTTGACGGGGTGTTCATTTATTATCAACAACTGGAATAGATTTAAGGTATTTACACTTGATCATGAATTGAACAACTACTCATCTGGCGAAGCGTATAAAACTGCCATGTTGAACCCTAGGACTTACTGCTCCGCTTCTGAGTTACAGGCTGTCTGAACTCTGTTCTTTCGGTTTTCAGATTTTTCATAAAGGATATCTCTTTGCTGTATTTTGGTGAGAATTTTCAAGCTGTTAAAAACATGAGGTTCAGTGGCAAAAACTTGGATACCTATGTGTTTGTTTCTTCTTATATTGAATCGAAATTTTTGAAAGCAACACTTGAGTCATCAGAAATTCTTAAGCTGGGAAAAAATGACTATATAAAATGTAAAACCAGAAACAGTACAGAAGAATCAAATGTATACATATAAAGGTCAAAATGAAAATAGAATAATAAACCTGACATAGCCTTAAATCAAAATAGGTATTACAATTGACTACATACAAAATAAATCAAATTTTTAAGTTGAAAAGAAATGACAGAATTAAATCTAAACCCAGAAAAGGCTCGGAATAATCATACCAAAAATAAGGTAAAACAATGTATATTAAACTAATTTAGTTATTGAAAAAATATATAACATGTTTAGCTGGAAGACTGATGCATCTTCCTATCAGAATACAGTCTTAAAAAAATTAGTCAGATTTTGGTGGATATAGCGTGATTTGCTTTGTGCCAATTTGGTTGTGGTGATGCTAATATGTAAGAATACAGACTAATATAAATTTTATTTATGTATGAGGTTTTCTTTTTGTTAAACTGAAATTAGTGATGCTATCAATCTGCTGTTATATTTAGGCTATGTATAGCGTGAAACTAAGTCAGCATGACCATTTGGTCAAAAAAATAAGTATTTATGTATTATCGCAACCTATGATGGCATTATATGAAACGAAGCACATGGTTGCCAATTCAGTGCGGACAACACATAGGAAATTATTGCTGTTGTCAACTTGAGTTATTAATAGAGTTGGAAGTTGGAACTTATGTATTATTGCAATAATACATAAGTACCAAAAAATTTCCTATGATATTTCAGTTCTTACATGCTATTGCAACCTATTAGAGACATTACATGAAACAAAACACATGGTTGCCAATTTAATGCGTACAACACATGTGAAATCAGCGTTGCCAACTTGGCGAGTAATTTTGAACAGTGGCATTCGTCAATAAAATCTTAAGTTCCTACATTTCCTTCTGTTAAAAAAGGGTACTGTTTTTCCTGATACTAATGTATAAGTCACTACAGTCAAAGTGGCTCTTTTTTCACCAAAATTTGATTTTTTCCCATATAAGAATCTGTTATTTTGATATTGTGGTGCAAATTTTGCTGCAATGACGCCAATACATAAGTACCATTTTCCTTTATTGGCAGATTCCATGTTTTTTCATTGTAACAAAAAAAGTAGAAAAATGCAACTGAAGAAAATGACACTCAATTCAAACTAATTGAGATTAACAATTGTCAATATTGTAATTTTAAGTTAGAATTTCTATTCACGTATAAGATTTTGCTTATGGTAGTTTCATCAAATCTTTATTTATTTAAAGTAGCTTTTGGTTTGAAATTTCTATACTATATGTAAGGTTACTTTTATATTTATTTGTTTCTTTTATTTCAATTTTAAATATTTAAGATTTTCTGCTGTGTTTTTTTATTGTTCAAAACTTTATGGCAATTTTATCAAAATTAAGTCTTACTTTTTCTGTTTTAGATAACATTTTAATTTAAATTGATGTTATAATTCCTATTTCAGCTTCACAGTTTTATTTTTTCTGAACTATATCCTTTTCTTGCGTATCATTGTTGGTACAGTAATTATGTGATACAAAGACTCAAAAAGTCTATTTTTCAGCCTAATAATAATTTGTGAGGCCTTTTGTAAACAGAATCTTCGATCATGATTACCTATTCATGACACAAATATCAAAGGGTTTTTTTTACAATCAATGGAACTACACCTTCACTTCTCACCAGAATTTTTTTTTGTCATGTCCATTTCTTCACCAAAAAAAAAAAAAAAAAAAACATCTGTTAGAAAAATTATGGATGAACACGGAAACTATGGATGCGATTAAATGCTCATCAAAGTAATTTTCCTTCTGACAAATCTATTCATATGCAGATTGTATATATACACATGCATTGTATACATTTTTTACATATAAATGTTGTATGCTTTACATATCGATGCCATTTTCTGTTGAAGATAAATATTCATCCTTCCTAATAATAATTCCTTCATCAGCATATTCAATATTTTGTTCAATGTAGAAAATATTGCTTTAAATATAACAGAAAGAAAATGACACTGAATTCAAACTAATTGCTCTTAACATGTTGGTAATATCGTGAAGATAATGCTTCATATTTATGAGGAACCAGTATGTACCACGTTTTTTTTTTGCGTGTCGCTGTTTTTATGCTTTTTGACCGATAAGAATTAATCTTTGTTTTAAATGAGAAAAAGTCATACATTTGACCAAAAGCTATTTGCTGAAACTATGATAAGATGACCTTGAAATAATCTCATATTTTCTTTGGAATTCCATTTTGACCAGATTTTTCGTCATAACTTAACTTTGCTTCTGGCAATCTTGCAAATCAGAAAACTGTATCAGGTGTGGTCGCAAAAATGTTTGCACAGATAAAGGATGTACCTTGGAAAGATTTTCTCATAATATTTCCCTCTGGTTTTCTTTAAAATTCAGTGTTGAAATGATTTTACGTTGCTTCTGATAATCTGTTCCTCACGTAGTTTCTTGAAGATTATATGCATATTTTATGTTATCATACTGTCCATATACAATATATATATTTTAATTATTACTATAGTTATTTATCATTGTATGTATACTCATTCTTTTGCTCTTTGCAATCAAATTATAATTTTTAATAGAAATATTGCAAAAAAGTATTGTTTTAAGAATGTGTTTTTTAACAATATGGTTTATTATTTGTTTCATTTAGTACTGTTGTTGGTTCTGGACTATTTCAACGGGGACCTGTTTTAGGTAGATTTTAATTTTAGTTCATACTAAATAATTTTTTTTAGTATTGAATTACATCTAATACTCTATATTAGATGTATTGCAGAGATGTTAGATAGTATTATATGAGGTATGGGTGCAATGCTAATTTAATTTTTTTTTCAGTTGAAGGCTTCCTAGTATTTAATATTTATGATAGCATTTAGTGAATCAGTTTATCATCATTAATTTTTTCTTTCGGTTCATCTATTGCAGGTTGTTTCACCCATAGTTCCCATAGCAGAAACTTACAACTGCTATCACTTTTTCTTTAATAATTTTTATTTATATCTGCATTCATTCATATCAATTTACTCTTCAACTTGCTAATTTTCTCTCTTACATTGAAATATTTGTTTTTGTTAAAATATTATTTGCTTTGAGGCAAAATTGCAATTTGTTTAAAATTATTTATAGTGAGAACATTCATTTGAAAAAAATATTTTTAATTTTTGGTTTTACCACTTTTTTCATACAGGGTTTATCCTCACTAAAAATATTATAATTGCTATAATAGATGAATTTATGTTTTTAACACTTAACCCGTGCGAAGAACGGGCATTTCAGCTAGTAACATATAAGGCTTTAGAGCAGTGGTCTTCAAACTTTTTCAACTCATGGAACCCTTTGAACTTGAAGGTGTTTTTGTGGAACCCCATGAACTAGAAAGTGTTTTCATGCAACCCCATTCCAATCAAAACTTCCCGAGATTTTTTTGGAAAATCTCTATAATTCCTCAGACGTCAAACATCCAAATTGTGGAGTGAGTGAGTGAATATTAACGTCACACTGTTCAGCTACACGAGGGCTTTTGGTAACGGACCTCGTAATTTTGAGCCATGGTCAAGTGATGAGGATGACACCTGCCCCAGCACCTCATCTCCTAACTACCACATCACACCACGGAAGGACGTTTGAGCTCTCGAAAGATTTAACGTGCATCGCTCCCCTATACGGTGGGTATTTAGTGGTGCTGGGCTTGAACTTTATAATTGTGGAACCTGTGCATTAAATATTATAATTAAAGCACAGTTTCCAGAATGAGGGGCAAGGACCCTCTTCCACGTGTCACTCCACAGTATGTAACAAAAGTGGTTACGTAAAATACAATTTTAAAAATTGATTACGTATACACTTTTTTTACAATATTAAAAATTCATATGGTAGTTTCTTAATAACTCGGCTAAATTTTTAAAATTTTAAGAGTACCAACACATTATATCCTTTTAAAAAAATCAATTTTTCAACTGTAGTGTTTTTTTAATCTTGCATTTATTGAAGATATGGAACTTTATATGTGTGAAGATATAACTAATACAAAACAATAAAAAACTGATACAACAAAAAAAAACTTTTTTATGATTTCATTATATATATTCATGATGCAACGTATTTACATATATATTTACATTACCTATTTAGCAATAATAGTTCCTTGCTTCAATCTATTTAATCCAGCAAAAAGATGCATTTACAAGGTTTTTTCTTTTTTTTATTTTATTTCCTGTGCTTCCAAAATCGAAGCCCGGTTGCGTATCCGCATCGATCTGGGATATCTTGGATCTGTAATTTCTGGCAATAAGTAATTGAAATAAAAAGGTTCAAACTTTTTAAACATTTTTTCACGCCAAAAATCATTGTGTCCCTGAATATTTTTTTCTATTTTACGTCCATTTTGGTCCACATTACAAAAGAGCAATATTCTTTTTCTTTTAGTTGCAATTGCCCCTGTACTTCATAAAAGTAATCCTCATTTTTATTTATTTGTATCTGTGGTTATTTTCAAGCACAGACTCAAACTTTCCTTAGAATGACGTAATTGTAAACAGTTTCTTGAATGCGCTATAGATTCTTAGAAAACAAGACCCATTTGAGGGGGGAGGGGGAACATCTCTGCTACACAATCCACCAAAGATTCATAAATTACCACCTTTCACCAATGGAACGTAGGGGAATTTTATGTATCCTTCCGCAAGAAGGCGGAGTTACAAGTTTACTCACGAATAAATTAGTTTAAAAACTTTTAAAGTATATGCGTTTGAAAGAGAATAAGAAAATAAAGATTTTCCAATTTTTACATTTTTTATCCGATAATTGAAAATATTTTTATGATCGTTATAACGCACTAAATGTAAATTTTCCATTTTTTAATAAATATTTTAAAATATTTAGAATTTTTTTAAATAATCGAAATTATGAGAAACATTGATTCCCCCCCCCCGACTTTTGGATGCATTTTATTCCATACAATTAAAAGCAATACCTTAGACGTAAATATAAATATATGACACTCCATAGGATTAACATTACGCTCGAGTTTTCGTGGTGGCGTGTCAACGGGAGCCTTAATTGCTACTACAGTTGGACCCCGTGACGAGGCTAGCGAAGAGACACCCCTAAGGTGCTGAATTGGTCAAATCAAACAGCGCGCGCTTCCCCTGACTTACTGTTACGTATTTCCGTCACTTTTTACGGAATCACTCTAACAAATATCCAGCAACCGAGAGTAAAGATGTTACACATCAACAAGTTATTTTCTCACAAATTGTGTGTGCCATAAAATACATAAATATATACACAGAGATTAGATTATAGTCTATAACAGGGATGACGACTTTTTTGAGACGTGGGTCAAATTTTGTTCATATTTTTTTTATTACAAGTTCGTGGGTCACTAACGTCCTTTTGCCTCAGAATTAAGTTTAAAATTTTTAACTGAGTATTTTTAAAACTAAACATCTTTAAACTCATTTGGCTTAACGAGTAAAAATAAGCGATGTTTGATGATTTAAAATTATTTAGTAGACCGAAATGTTCTGAAGTGTTTGGTGCTAATGACAATGAGTGTTTGAATGAACAAGGAGTAACGCAAATTACATACTACACTCATGTTCATAAAATAAGGATAATGAAGTTCAGGCAAAGAAAGAGACAGAAGCAAAACAATATTGACTTATTTGTAAAGTTTATTTATTCAACAAAAGGTAAAGAGCAAAAAAGATGCTATACATTTGACATAATTAATAAAAATTGCGATTTTTACTCCTTGGAGCAAATTTCAAAAAAAAAGAACCTTTTACAAAAAACAGTATAACATGGTTAGTATGATGGTTAATACTGAGTATGTCTCCCGGACGATGCAATACAGGCCTTACAACGCCTACGCATGCTGAGTATCAAATTATCAATCTGATCTTGCGGAATATTACACCACTCAACAAGCAATACCCTCGGAAGTTCCGGTATATATATTTTTGGATATCGGCCAAGCATATCCCACACATGCTCTATTGGATTCAAGTCCGGTGAGTATGCTGGCCAATCCATACGGGTGGTATCCTCCGATTGAAGGCATTCGTCTACAATGTTTGCACGGTGAGGACGGGTGTTGTCATCCATAAACAGAAATTCAGCACCCATGGCAACCCGAAACAATAGTACATGTTGTTCCAGAATGACATCCCGATAGATGTGGCCTGTCATCATTACAATCTGAACATGCAGGTCAGTTCTGGAACCAAGAATAATTCCTCCCCAAACGAGCCATCCTGCACCACCATAATGGTGCCGTGCAATGGTATTCTCTTGGTGGTAACGTGTACCTGACGCTCTCCATATGAAAGTCCGTTGAGAATCAGATTGCAAACTAAACCTGGACTCGTCGGAAAACATCACACAAGACCACTGTTGCGGTGTCCACAATTTAAGCTCTCTACACAAGATTAATCGCAGACGACAGTGAGTTGCGGTAAGGGGACACATCTGAAAGGTCTACGAGCATATAGACCAATGTGTCCTAAGCAGTCTACCTTGAAACTGTCGTACCGGTAGTTGAAGAGAGCTAACGAGATAGGTCTGATCCTGTGCTCCGTCTGTTTCTTTTGGCAGTAACTGCCAAATACCGGTCCTCATTCGGCGTTGTAACTCGGGGGCGACCTGTGTTGTAACATCTACTCATATTACCATCATCTTGGAATCGTTGCCAAAGCCTGGAGATGACACTCTGGGCGATTCCAAGTTCCTCGAAAACTTCGAGCTGGGTACGTGCACATTCCAGTCGTCCGATAATTCTATCACGCAAAAAATCATCCAAATGCTCCCTTTGTGAAATAACTATGCGGTTATTGCACTGAATGGCTTTTAAAGCGCTTGTGTACAATTTTACTTCTTTGCCACCATTCCTTATATATTCCCCTCTCTTACACTCTCGTAATTGTGACCTACTATCCGCGCCATTTGGTGGTTTCCTGTAATTTGCATATTGTTCTTCAAGATGTGTGTGATAATTCTACAGGTGAAATTTTTATTTTAGAGTTCAATTTCTGTGTGATTCTGAATTATCCTTAATTTATGGACATGAGTGTATATACACTCATGGACAAAAAAATTAGCGTACCAAGAAAGAGTCGGCAAAATGAAACGAAATTTTACATACTTAATGACAACTTTGATATAAGTGAATGATTTGAAAATCAAAAGAAAAGGATCATTTATTTCAGAGAAAAAGGTAAAAGAACGGAGGATTTATTACCTTGTTGAACCCGCTCTAGCACGAATGCACGATGCGATACGATCAGGCATTGAAACACACAAGTTCTGTAGGATGGCTTGAGACATTTCGTTCCATGCTTGCTGTAACCTTGCGTCTGGTTCGTTCAATGTCGCGGGATGCCCAACTCGCAGTCCCAAATGATCCCAGATATGCTCGTTTGGAGATAAATCTGGTGATTGGGCAGGCCAAGGAATGGTAGTAACAGTGTGGAGACAGTCTTGTGACACTATTTCTGTGTGAGACTGAGAATTGTCTTGTTGAAAAAGGATCCTGGGACCCATTGCATGAGTGGAAACACATGTGGTTGCAGGATGCCATGGACATAACACTGAGCTGCCATGGTGCCATGGATCAATACTAGGGGTGACCGTGTATTGTAGGCAATGGCATCTCATACTATCACACCAGCTGTGGGAGCGGTGTGTCACTGTAAAGCAAAGGCAGGATTGAGGCGTTCGCTACAGGGTCTCCACACACGAAGACGATTGTCATCACTGCTGTCGTCACTAAAGACGACATGGTTCCATTCCGCTGCAGTCCAGTTTCCTCGTGCGTGGCCCAACTCCAAACGGAGGCGTCGAAGGGTGGACGTCAAGGGCAGCACGCGTAATGGGCGCAGCTATCCCAAATGTCCTTCTGCCAGGCGCCTTCGTATGGTCCGAGAAGACGCAGGGACCCCTAGTGAAGGTGCTACCTGTGTCTGGAGGGCGGCCGATGAAGCAGTTGGCTGTACACGTGCATTTCTTACGATGTGGCGTCTTCTCGTCTACTGGTCGGTCGAGTTAGTCCTGAACCTAGTCTTCGTGTAAATGACATCTCTCTGATCCACTGGTCCCAACACCTCCTCCCAACACAATCAGAGCTGCCTAATTGACGAGCTATCAGCCTAGCTGACCACCTATCTTCCTTAATGCAGATGATTACCCCCCTCTCAAACTGCGACAGCTGCTCATATTGTCTTCGAAAACGGCGTAATGGCATGTTTACCTCAGGTCTTCCTTTGTAAACGATTGAGCTTTGGTAACCTGTTATATTGTCCACGGAGAATGACATTAAACGCACTTTACCGGCTATACGTAATGCTCAATCACGTTACATTTCTAATCATTTGCATATCTCCGCAACATGTACCTTCATGCCAAGTTTCTTACTATCCCGTTACAAGTTTCGTTACGTTTCTTTGTGAGCTAATTTTTTGTCCATGAGTGAATATTGTGAAGTATTATTTATTAGTATATACATACATATATATATATATATATATATATATATATATGGAAAAAAAATTTATATAAAAAATAGAACATAACCGGGGAAAAAAAATTAAGATCAAATCTAATGAAATACAAATAAGAACCTAACGAGTCAAAATGCAATTTCGGACTTAGGACCGAATAAGTGGGGTTAAACTAGTTTGAAGGCGCCAACCTTCCCCCTTTGCAACTCGGTAGGAAAGACCAAATAAAATAAATAGAAATTTAAAGTATACAAAATCCAAAATATAAAAAATCCAAAGTATAAAAAATCTCATATAAATATGAAAGAACAACCGACTACTATTAAGCAAAAATTCTCCCAAAATGTTTAAGCAGAAAAATATCAAAAGAATTACCCAGTAAAAGGATTCTTCCAAAAAGATTTTAAAACTTCTGCTCACAAAGCTTACTCCAGGAGATCCAACACTCTTGAAACCGATGGAAAGCTTATATATGTTGTGATAAAAATCTAAATTGCACTTAAACGCATCCTTTATACCAGCTTGTAAGGAAGACGCCAAGAAAGATTACATTCAAAATTAGTAGGCTATAACTTGGTTGGTTGTCACAAATGTAGAAAATTGGTTGGTTGTCAAAATGTAGAAATTTGTTTTGGTTGCTAAAAATGTAGAAATTTTTCACATTATAGGATTTTTAAGAAGGGTGTTTAAAAAATAAACTGTGTGAAGAGTGTTAAAACAGAATCTTCACAGCAAAACCACTAAAATGCTGACTTTGAAATCCTATTGTTGTATGGTGGTTTTGAAATCAGAACTAGCAAGACGATTAATGTATTTGTGATGAATATATGTTCTTAAGAAGTTAAAAGGATAGTCATGATCTAAGCAGCATTGGAAGAATTCTTGATATTATTAAATTTATCTATTTTGTTGGTAGTTAAGTTATCATTCCTAAGTAAAAAATTCAAAACAATATTTCTGTAAATTGATAGATGCAAATTGCTGTTCCATACAGGAATTTTAATTATATGGAAACTAAAAGAATCTCTTTTGTCATAAATGTTACAGACTACTCTATTGTCAATAAGATGCAAGTCTAAATCTAGGAATTCAACCATATTAGAGTTAAAATTAGTTTTAAGAAGGTTGAGATTGTCTGGGTAGAACAAAATATTTGGTTTGAATTCACTATTTTTACCAAAAACTATTACATCATCTATATATAACGGTATAATAAGAAAGAATCATCAAAAATATGATCAATTCGAAAAAATGTAAATATAAGTTAGCTAAACTATTACTGGCAGGACCACCCTGAGGCAATCCTCTGATCTGTTTAAAAAGATTTTGATCAAATGCTATGAAATTTTCTTGTAAAACAAGACCAACCAGGATATCAAATTTTTCCTTTTTCATTGAATTATGCAAATCATATTTATCATAAATTAAATGTAGAACTCTAATCATATCATCTATATCAATAGAATTAAAAAGATCCTCGAAGTCAAAGCCGTGCATGGAAAAACTGTCATATCCTTCGTGACTTTAACAATCTCTAAGCTATTTTTAATTATTGCTGTGTGTTGAAAGCCATCGATAGTATTTTGAAGAAGGGATTGTAAAATCTTCCCAGACTTCGTTATATATGTATTATACCCATTAGTAATACTACGGAATTTTATTGGATTTTTGTGGAATTTTGGTGTTAAAAAAATTCGTGGTATTTTAATAGTTTTGAGATGAATATTTAATCTTTTGTTTAAAGCCAAAAGACGATTATCATCTTCTCTATTACTGTGAATCGACTTTTGAAATGCATTATTCTTTAAAATATGATCACTTAATAATTTACTATAAAAATATTTACATATTATTGCATAATTAGCAGAGACTTTATCAACATAAGTTATCACGAAATCCTTTGAATATTATCTATCGATACTTTAAGGTCTTTATACATAATTTCATTTTCAACGCTGAAATCCAAATTTCCAATTTCTATTGCTACAAGAGATCTAAATTGATTGAATCTTCTATCGGCATTCCGTATTTAATAGCCATTTTAAGGTAGAAAGTATCCAAATCTCTTGTGATTTGTTTTACAACGTTGGATTTATTTTTGTGATCATAAGTCTAAAGCCAGTACCTTTTCCATAAAACTTCTCAATAAGTCATCTTTACAATGCCAAGGTCTCCAGTGACAACGTGCTGATGATATTCATCGATATAATCACAATACAAATAGCATTTACACTGCTCCGGACATAGGAGCAGTGTAAATGCTCCTATATATATATATATATAATATATATATATATATATATATAATATATTGTATATATATATATATATATATAATATATATATATATATATATATATATAATATAGATATAGATAGATAGATAGATATATAAAATGGCGATGTCTGGCTCTGTTAAAGCTGTATACATTCATAATCCATATTCAATCAAATTATTTGGAAGTCAGAAATGAAGAAGTTATTATTGGGATTAATAACTTTTTTTTTAGAAAAATTGATAAGATTTTCTTATAATTGAAGGGGAAAAATTTGCTGTAGCAAATTTACTCCAGACATATCTTACCGATATTATTTTTGGCGAGATATATATTTGTTACAAATAAGGAATTAATAATTGCGGTAAATTATTATTTAAAAGTCATTTAAAATTTAAAATTTAAAAAAATGGATAATTACAAGACATTAAAGCTAAAACCTTTTTTTATCAAACGTGGTCAATGCTGTGAAATCCCAGCAATTTATTTACTGAAAGATAATATGAGCATATTTTTACTAATAAAATGAACAAAAAATAATTCAATAATGCATTCGCAAACGATATCCGAAGACAAAGTAAAGCGATTTTAATGCAATAAAAACGTCAGCTTCTCTCTTAAGCAAAAAATGGTAGGCGGAAGCAGAGTAATGCTTTGTGGACACAATAATTCGTCAGCATTATAATGAAGACGGTGTCTGCAGACAAAATGAAGTTATGTGTCAGCATCCTTAGCAAGGACAGTCTTCTAAGGCAGGATAAAGATGTGCGTCAGTACCTGTAATGAATGATGGTATCCAAAGACAGGGCAAAGGTATACGGATACAATATAAACGTGAGCTTCCCAAGCGAGAACAGTTTCCAACGCGGTAATGCTATGCGACAGCCTCCTAATGGCTCTCTGCAAA
The DNA here is from genome assembly GCA_019973975.1 of Trichonephila clavata. NCBI lineage: Eukaryota > Metazoa > Arthropoda > Arachnida > Araneae > Nephilidae > Trichonephila > Trichonephila clavata. Next base: position 345 of record BMAO01009877.1, on the reverse strand, counting down.
GACAAGGTAAACCTATGAGTCAGCATCCTAAATGAGGACGGCTTTTAAGATAGGGTAAAGCTATGAGTCAGCATGCTAATTAAGTACGATCTCCAAAGAAATGACAAAGCTTTGAGTCAACATCCTCAATGAGGATGGTCTCCATAGACGGGGTAAAGGTAAATGGATACAATAAAAGCGTGAGCTTCCTAGCGACGACGATTTCCTTAGAAAAAATAAAGCTATATTAATATATTAAAAATGTCAGATTCTCTCTCTCTCTACCGTTTTTATTCAGAAAGGCTTTAATGATATAATCGATTCGCTATGTATAGTATTAGTAAGTTTGAACTTGTTTTTAGTTAT
>BMAO01009876.1:0-27183 GCA_019973975.1 Trichonephila clavata | reverse complement strand
ATTTAAAAATCATGCAGGATAGAGATTCCATTGCAGTTTAATGTTACCACACAAATTTTGGAAAGTGATGGGAATATGGTAATTTTTTATATCATTCATTCTTAATAAAATTTTAGGCAAAAAAATTGATTTATACTTTTAAAACATACGAATTTAGAAAATACGTATACTTTTTGCAGGTAAGTGTTTTAATATAAAATATATAGAATCAGGTGATGTTAATGCTTGCTATCAATACAAGCAAAACTATATACTAAAGTAAGTAATATGTTTTAACTTACGTGTAAATAATTCTTAATAATAAATTATTCATCATTTTGATAATATTTGTGCTGTTTGTTATACAGGAATAGACCTTGAAAATCTGCCTTGCTTATATAGAAACAGGTATTTCATCCATATGTTACATTTCATGGGTGATGAGGAAAGTGGTAGTGAAAGTAATGATATAATGTGATTGTCTTTTTTATGGTATAGATAAGGATTTATTTATTTTTTTGTCCAGTAATGGACCAGTTTTTGATATACTATTTGTTTTATAAATACTTTAAATAGTTATAGTTTTTCAGGTTGCTTTTTATGTGTTCTGTGTATCAACCAGATGAATGAAGTAAATATTCTTACATCTCTGGAAGTCTTGAATGACTTTTTGATCTTAAAAAGTGCTAGATGGGATTTTCAGCTGTGGTGACATATACATTATAATTGCATCACAGTTGTGAAAGACTTTCTAAAGCATTAAAGATTGTGTAATGTAATTAATTATAGTAAGTAATATTTATATGATGGGAAATGCAATACAAGTTAATATTTTATTTAGTTTTAAAAGCAATCAATTGTCTACTTTTTTTAAAACTGTCAACAATATTAGTTACACAACACTTTTTAATACAGTAGGTATAATCCAAAACCATTTGAAAAATACAATGGTTTGTGCAGTAAAGTAGCTTAAAGAGTGGTGCATTCCATCTTATGTCAAAGCGGTACAAGTAATAAATTTTTCTTAAATCGAAAAACCTTGTATAGTTGATTTTTCATAATTTTTACAAGTTTCATAAGTAAACAATCATTAGCTGCATAGTTATTTATATTAAAATTTTAACATTTACATGCAACATAAATACATTTAAGAAAAAAACGTTTAACAGTACATGTTTTGTAAAGAAAATTAGGAAACTGTATTTCTTTTTTTAAAAAAAAGGTATAAAGTATTCATTCAGTTTTGAAATCCTAGAAATATTATGTAAGTCAATTATTTCTTTGCTACTTTCCATAATAAATGATTCTGTTGTAGCTAAGTTCATCAAAATCGTTTCCTTCAACCACATAAGTTATACTAGAATCCTAAGAGGGTTTTCAGATAAAAATATAACTTAGTTCTTCGTTTTGCTAGTTATTTTTATAATGCTTGATACTCAGCTTAACAAATATTAATTTTTTTTAAATACTATTAATACTTCAATATTTTCGCGATTTATACTTTTGTATTACTATTTAAAAATAATTTTCCAGATGTGCTAACTTTCTGAAAGTCTTCAAAATATATAAAACCTTCAGCTAATTGATGAATTGAGCCTTCACATAACAAAATAGCGATCTTACATCGATAGATTAAATCAGTCGCATTAAAATAGAAAGATAGCTTTTTATTGGACCTCGTAAAAAAGTTTGTTAATGTCTCTGTCTCAATTGCTACTATTACTTATTCAAACTTGCATAAAGACTTCTATTTTTCTTTGGTGATCTTTTTGACAATCACATCGTTCTGATTTTTAAAAAAATGTATTAAAATAATTTTATATTATTATACTAATATTTAATTTTAGTAAAATGGTGAAATTCCGTAGAACTATTAATCTTGGAAGGGTTTTATTTGAAATTTAAGAAGATATTGCTGCAAAATAAAAGACTTCGCAATAATATACTTTAGTATTCTAATGATATATTTAAATTATTGTGAGATGAATGAAAGAAATGCATTTATTAAAACAGGCTCGGATGTGTGTAACAAGACAAAATTTGCTTGATAGTAAATTGAGAGAAACTCAGGAACGATCACAACAATCTCATATTAGAAAGAGTTGTACATTTTTTAATAAATTCTGACGGGATTTAATAAAAATTTTGGAAAGGCTGGGCATGTTTTTCAAAGATTTGTCTGATGATTATAAGAAAGAATTCAAACAATACCTTATTTATTAAAATATCTCCGAAATTTCGGGGTTTTTTTAATATCTAACTATTGGATTCACACACAGTTAATTGATCAGCAATAAAATAAAGAAATTTTAAAAAATTTGCTTAGTATAAAAAATGCATAAAATAACAATTGAATACCATGAAATTAGTAAAATTAGAAACCTGTGTTGCTCCATGACCCAATCGATCAATTTAAAACATTGTCAGCACATATATATATACCTGATAAGATTTGGCCTAAAAAAACAAATTATAAACTTCCTTACTGAGATCACTATGTACCCTAAGCTTAACATTTATAAAAACAAAATATAGACCTTTATAAATCGTTTCTAGGTTTAAAAAGAAAGAAGGGGGGAAAAAACATTGTTTTAGCGAAATGATTTTATGTTCATTGCAACAATAAAATTAATTATTTGTTAGAATTTTTTCGATAAATATCCGAAGTTTCTCGGTACTTTTGGCTTCCTAATCATTAAATTAAATTCTTCAATTAACATTAAATAAAAAGATATTTATTAAATATGCTCAATTATATAAAAAAACAATGCATTGAATACCATGAAATTAGGAACCTGTGTTGTGCTTCAAGACCTAATCATTCAATTTTAAATACTGTTAACTTACATACGCTCTTAAGGCGATATGGTACCATCTTCACAATCTTTTTTACTTTTAATATTTGATATTTGGTTTTAATTGCATTTTATAAAGGTTAATATTTAATAATAATTCCATTGCAAAATGTTTGTAAAATTTAAATTTTTTTTTACCTTTTTTAAGCATTTTTTAAATCCCTAAGGCTTTTTTTAAATATGGCTCTTTTCTTTTCAAAATTTTTTTTCCAAGTACCTTATAATATACTACATAAAACTGTGCATGGGTTTTTTTTCTGCTGCTGCTCTTTAATTTTTTATTAATTTTTTTATAGTTAAACTTCCAAAAATTCCCAAAAAAACATTAATTTTGATTTTGAAATTTTTTAGAAAAAGTACTAAACACACACATGTTAGAGCTAATTCTATGCACAGTTTTACAAAACATACATTTCAGAACATGTATAAAAAATTTCAAACCCATACTTCAATTACCAAAAAGGCCTTAGGGTTTTGAATAACAGTATATGTACAAAAATTAAACATGGAGAAATATGAGTTTGAAGTTTTCATTCCATGAATAGCATGATATAATATTCATCGAATAGTCTGAAACTTTTATGAAATGTTAATTAGCTTATTTAAAACTACTTACCATAAAAAATTGCACAAATGTAGAACAATTAAACAGTATACTGTCATAATAAATATATAGAAAAAAACGAATGAAAGATCAATATTTCATAAAACTTTATCTTAATAATTATAAAAAATAAATAAATACACACACTTCAGAGCTAATTCCACGCTCAGAGCTAATGCACATGTACAAAAGATGTTTATGCCTTTATTTTTTATTTCCATGATTTTAAAAGCCTTCGCACGGCAAATATTGTTCACGAATAAAAGCAAAATCAAATAACAATTTATAGGTAAAATACATCAAAATCTAAGAACTGTATATGTGCATTTCTTTAAATAAATATCTTAAAATATTTTAATAATAAAAGTGTTGAATCTCGAACACATGGGATATATATATATCACCAAAAACAAATATATAAAAATCGGGGAGTTTTTCTATTCTTGCGAATTAGATTTTTAATTACCTGAGTTATCAAAATGAGATTTAGTATTTGTGCTTTGGGAGTATCTGTTTTGAAGTTTTAATTTCATTCATAATAATATCATAAAAAGCACGCACACCTTTTAAATCTTGACCAAATCCATTTGATCTCCCCCCCCCCCCAGTAAATAATTCACAAACTAGAATTTTTGCATGAATTGCACAATTCTTTCTTAAAATGATTTATTACTGCTTGTATAATGTCAATCTCATTGATGCGCATTAGAAAAATAATTAATTCAGTTTTTATCAGGCTCTTTTCTAGTAGATAATCTGAAATGTAGGTGTGGTAGTTGCTGTTTAGCATCAAACATTGCTCCATTACTTTATGAAAAATGCAGGTAAAGCTTTGAAATTTTGCAGGCATATTTATAAAGATTCGGGGTATCAAATAAGCCAATAAAAAATTTTCGACAGTTTAATGATTTTTAGGGTACCATATCACCTTAATAAATATCGGGAAGCCTCGCGCTTGAGGGGGCCTCGCAAAGTTTTTAATTATTTAAAATTTAGTTATTCAGTTCGTCTATTTTAATTTCTATTTGTGTAAATTTTGTCATCATTTGATTAGCAATAAATCCTTTACTCATACATTAGTTTAACTATAATTCGGCTTTTTTATGTAATTTAACGTTTTCTTGACTGGGAAAAAAGGAGGCTCGCGAACCCTAATTTTGCCGACGTCCATGCGTGGTGTTGCGAATGGCATCCCCTCTCCAACCAATCAGCAGCGAATGACGTCATTTTTTGTTGCGGTTCTGTTCTTACTTTAGATGTACTTAAATCGTACAGTTGTAACGTTGTGTATTGCTATTGTCCGTCATTAAATGCTTTATGTGTCACATCCTTGTCTATTCAGTATTCACAGATTATTTACACCGAAACTTGACGTCGGGTAGATGTCAGCCCTGCAATAATATTTTAAAAGAATTGTGCTGCTGTGAGTTTAAAGCTTCACATTTTATTTGGCGCCCGAACGTGGGGCGAAGTTTCGGTTTCAGTTTGTTATTTTTTAGCCTGAGAGAAAAATGGATGTGACAGTTAAAAACGCAACGAAAATCGCTGCGTACATCGTTTACGCTAAGTGCTAAAACTGTCGAAGAGGAGCTTACAAAAGAAGTTCCTGATTTAACTGAACTTTCGATTTTGAAACTACAAATAGGCGACAAATTTTCTCGCTTTGAACAGTGCCAATCGGATATAGCGAATTTAATTTTGGAAGAGGAAAACGGTGGCGTAGCATATGAAGAAGACTTCATAAAAGCAGAAAAATACCGAGATAAATTTTCCGATCTTTGTGCTAGAATTGAAAGACTGTCTGTGAAAGAAAACGAAAATAAAGATGTCCCTGAAAAAAGAAAGTTCAAGCTTCCGAAAATAGAGCTCAAAAAGTTCGACGGCAATTCTAAGGAATATTTGACATTTTGGAGTCGATTTAAAAAGATACATGAAGATGAAAGTTTGCCGAACGAGGACAAGTTCCAATACCTGTTGCAGGCCGTTGTCCAAAATTCAAAGGCGGCTCGAGTTGTCGAGAGCTTTCCCACAACAGCGGACAACTATCCAAAAGCAATAGCTCAATTTCAAGAACGTTTCGGAAGAGAAGATCTCCTGGTGCAAATCTATGTAAGAGATTTACTGTCAATGGTCATGAAAAACGCAGCTACAGGACGCTCTAAAACAGATCTCCCACGTTATATGATAAACTGGAAGCGAAGATACGAGCTCTGGAGAGCCTGGGACGGACACAGGACAAGTATGGCGAATTTTTGAGTCCTTTAGTGGAATCATGTCTACCTGAAGACATATTATTAGGATTTGAAAGAAGCAAAAATTTCAAAGAGGATACTCCGGGTGAAGGTCGGACTTTGAAATTATTAATGAACTTCCTTAAACAAGAAGTTAAAAATGACGAAATGATTGAACTTGCTAGGAATAATTTTTCAGCTCCTGTCAATCAAAAGAAAAGAGATATCAATAAACCGGATAGGTTCCCCTCTGCAGCTACCTTGGTAAGCATATACGATAGGAATGGCACAGGTAAGCGAAATTTATTATGCATATTTTGCAATAAAAAATATCCCTCCAAGGAATGTTTAGAAGCTAGAAAAATGACTTTAGATGAAAAGAAAAAGTGTGTTTTGAGAAACAGAGCCTGTTTTGGTTGTTTTTCTGTTTTTCATTTTTCCAAGTACTGTAAGGTAAAAAATTCGTGCTTGTATTGTGCAAAACCGCATCATTATTTAATGTGTGATCAAGCGAAAAGCAATGTTAATCAGAAATCTTCTGGTATTGAGACAAATTCATTATCTAACAGTTGTAGTAAAAATAATGTGTTTCTTATGATTTTAGTTGTTAATGTTTGTGCTAATAAAAAAATAATCAAAGTTAGAGCTTTGATCGACAGCGGATCTCAATACTCTTATATTTCAAAACATGTTATTCAAAAATTAGGTCTTAAATCAAATAATAAGATAAAAATGCAACATGAGCTTTTCGGAGGGAGAAAAACGCAAAACCAATCACACGATGTTTATGAATTGTTAATATGTTTACTGGATGAATCATTCTCGCTTCGCGTCGAACTGTTTTCAGAGGAAAAGATTTGTGGCAAGGTGCCAAAAGTTAGTAGCCCTGTTGTAATTAATGAGTTGAATAGAAGGGGGATTATTTTGTCTGATCTTGTATATGAGGATTGCGAAATAGATTTATTGCTAGGAGCGAATGTGGCGGGTTTGCTATTTATGGAAGGTTCTATTGAATTGGAATCAGGTTTGTTTTTATTAAGAACTCGCTTAGGTTTTGTTTTGACTGGAAAGCAGGAAATATTTGGTAAATGTAATGAAGAGTGTGATACTGTTTTAAGTGTTATTTCTTTATTTGTTAAAGAGTTGTCTGTTAATGAATTATGGAATCTCGAAAGCATTGGAATTTTTGACCCAATTCAAAAGTTAAATGAAAAAAAATGAACATTTAAAGGTGATTGAAGAATTTAAAAACAGTATGAAAATTCTGCCGGATGGTAGATACGAACTTTGTTTGCCTTTTAAGTCGGATGTAGTAAATCTGTCTTCCAACAAAGAATTGACATGGAAGCGGCATAAAAAGATGTGTGAACGCGCACAACAGAATGGGCTTCTAGATGATTATAAAGCTGTATTTAAAGAATGGGAAAAATTAGAAATTATAGAAAAAATTGAAGGGGAAAGCAAAAATTCATATTTTTTGCCGCATCGACCAATAGTGAAAAAGGATAGCATTACGAGTAAAATTCGCCCAGTTTTCGATGCGTCAGCTCGTGAAACTGGCCAGAGTTCGCTAAATGACTTATTGTATAAAAGTCCAAATTTAATTGAGCAAATACCAGATATTTTAGACAGGTTTCGTAGTTACCCGATCGGACTTTCTGCCGATATAGAGAAAGCATTCCTTCAGTTGGGAATTGCCCCTAAGCATAGAGATTTTTTGAAATTCTTTCACCCTGACGAGGGAGAGGAAATTGTTTATCGTCATTGCCGAGTGGTTTTTGGTGTATCGTCGAGTCCCTTCTTGTTAGCTGCAGTACTTACGCACTTGTTGGAAAATGTGCCAGCAGAGGATTCTCAACTAGGCTCTAAGTTAAAACTTTCGTTTTATGTAGATAATTGCGTTACGGGAGTGAATGATGTTGCACAACAAGAAAAATTTGTTTTAAAATCTAGGGAAATTTTGTCACGTGGGTGTTTTAATTTACGTAATTGGGAAAGTAATATAGAAAGTAAACACATATCCAAAAGTACAGGTACAACGAAATTATTAGGGATAATTTGGGATCTTGACAAGGACACTTTGAAGTGTAAAATTGATTTTGAAAGTTTATCACGGGAAACTAAAATAACTAAAAGACTTGTTTTAGCAACTGTCCAAAAATTTTTTGATCCAATAGGTATACTGTGTTCTGTGACTCTAACACCCAAAATATTGTTGCAAAACACATGGAAATTAAAATTATCATGGGACTCATCTTTGCCAGATGAGATAGTGAAACCCTTTTTTAAATGGTGGAATGAAATAAAGATACTTTCCGATGTGGAAATTCCTCGTTATTTTGAAATTAACGATAGCACACAAATGCATGTTTTTGTCGATGCTTGTAAAGAGGCCTATGCTACTTGCATATTTTTTAGATCGAACACTTTGCAGGGTGTAAAGGTTGCACTTGTTAGGGCAAAAGCGAGAGTAGCTCCATTAAAGCAGGTAACAATCCCCAGATTAGAGCTGATGGCGTGTTGTATTGGTGCCAGGTTGGCACATGCGGTGCAGGAATCTCTTGATATTACTGAAATGGAAACCGTCTTTTGGAGGGATTCTATGGTTGCACTGTATTGGTTAAGGGAAAAGGGAGGTTGGTCAGTTTTCGTTTCGAATAGGATTAAAGAAATAAAAAATCTCTTTCCTAATAGTGAATGGCGTCATGTGCCTGGAAAAATGAATCCGGCCGATTTAATTTCTCGAGGATGTTCACCTGGTCATTTAGTTGAGTCACATTGGTGGGAAGGTCCATTGTGGTTGGTAGAGCCACCAGATACTTGGCCCTTAACAAAGTTACCTGATTATGATACTTCCGAAATTTCATTAGAAAGAAGAAAAGTTAGATTGTGTAATTTAAATTTGTCGGAGGAAAAGTTGCCATGGTATGCTAGGAAATTTTCGAAATTCCATTCAATCTTAAGATTAGTTGCCTGGGTTCTTAGGTTTATTAATAATGTTAGATGCAGAATTGGTGACAGAGAAAAAGGACAATTGTCTTTAGATGAGTTAGAGAGTGCTGAGATCCAGCTGATCCGATCTGTTCAAGCTCAGTGTTTTGTAGATGAAAAGTCAATTTCAAACCTCTGTGTGTTCAGAGATCATAATAACATCATTCGTGTGAAAACACGAATAACTGAGCGCATAGATACGTCTCTTTTTCTTTCGCCAATCTTACTGCCTAACAATTGTATATTTACACAAAGACTTGTAGAACATTTTCATTTAAAGAATCATCATGCGGGCACGCAATTGCTTTTAAGCATAATACGTGAGAAGTATTGGATAGTAGGTGGCAGGAGAACTGTTCGAAAGATATGGAATGCCTGTGTTAAATGCCGTAGATTTAAAAGTAAATCTTCCATGACTGATCCTGTTTCTCTACCAGCTGACAGAGTGAAAGATGCAGCAGTATTTGAAGTGGTAGGTGTAGATTTGGCTGGTCCCCTGTACATTAAACGGGGTGATAAGGTTTGGGTTGTCCTCTATACCTGTGCCATCTATCGTGCTTTGCACCTCGAATTAGTTTCCTCTCTTACTACTGATGCCTTCCTATTATCTTTTCGTCGTTTTGTGGCCAGAAGAGGAAGACCTCGCATAATATATTCAGACAATGGTACAAATTTCAGAGGAGCCTATAACGAATTAGCTGCTATAGATTGGAACGAAGTTTCTCGATATGCAGAGATACAACGTATAACGTGGAAATTTATACCTCCCACAGCTGCCTGGTGGGGAGGTTTTTGGGAGAGGCTTGTAAGAACAGTGAAAGAGCTTCTCAGGAGAACCTTAGGAAAGGCCATATTTACATATGAAGAATTGCTAACGATTTTATGCGAATGTGAAAAAGTTGTTAATTTACGCCCATTGACATATCTGTCTGAAGATATGCAGGATTTAACTCCAATTACGCCTGCAATGTTCCTGTTTGAAATACAAACTGCCGAGACCAAAGATTTAGAGATCCGGGATGCTAATCATTTCCGTAAAAGATTAAGATTTAGAGCTAAAGTAATCGAGGAGCTAAAAAAGCGATTTAGGAACGAATACCTAGGACAATTGATTCAACGACAAAAACAACATCCAGTGTCGTCAAACATTTGTGAAGGTGACATAGTTTTGATTGGGGACGATTGGAAAAAACGTCTTCAATGGCCTTTGGCTCGTGTAATAAAATTGATCCCAGGAAAGGATGGACTGGTGAGAACTGTAAAACTAAGGACTCAGTCTTGTACTTTAATTCGTCCAATTCAACGTGTTTCCGCTTGAGGTGAGTGGAAATAGTGTAACAAGTCTTCCTCTCCAAAAAGTTCAACATATTGATTCGTCCATGAACTGTGCTGATCCTGATACTGTAAAAGCTACTGTGAAACTTCAGGTGACCAGATGTGGTCGTCCAGTGAAGAAACCCGACAAACTGAACTTGTTGACTTTTTTTTTATTGAGAACATTTAGAAACCCCGTGCACCACACAATGTATAACACGGGGGCTTACAACACAAAGGAAAGATTACAACACAAACATCCATGCCTTCTCCGGGATTCGAACCCAGTCCCTACGGCACCGCAGTCAGCGTCGCTAACCACTATACCGGATGGGCGGCACTTGTTGACTTTAACTGATGTTTTTGATTAAGCTATCCATCTTATCAAAAAGGGGGGAGGATGTTGCGAATGGCATCCCCTCTCCAACCAATCAGCAGCGAATGACGTCATTTTTTGTTGCGGTTCTGTTCTTACTTTAGATGTACTTAAATCGTACAGTTGTAACGTTGTGTATTGCTATTGTCCGTCATTAAATGCTTTATGTGTCACATCCTTGTCTATTCAGTATTCACAGATTATTTACACCGAAACTTGACGTCGGGTAGATGTCAGCCCTGCAATAATATTTTAAAAGAATTGTGCTGCTGTGAGTTTAAAGCTTCACATTTTACGTGGTCTAGCGCCGCCACTGTCTATGTATATAGTACGTAAAAATTAATTATTTGTTTTTAATAGTTAATTTTATTAATTAATAATTATTCAAATATTAATTAACTTTTTACTGTTTTTTGTTCCCGAAAATCGACAAAATTAAAAGAATATGTTGGGCGGCGTATTGAAGCACGGTATGAGAACAGTGGACTTTCGACCTTGGACCCCACCCCCACCTAAAAAATTCCTCTGTGCACTACTGGCTGCATACAGTTTAAACAACCAGGCCACAGAGCAGCTGGTGTTGCGATCTATCGCAAACAGAATAACTCGCATGTTGGGACTCCTCATATGGATATTAATTATCGTCACACAAGTGGACTGGGTATTGTTAGTCAAGATATTGGGGATATATGGGTGTCAGAAAGCTTATTTGAAAATGGACAAACAGGGATTTCGGTGGTCGTTTTCATTTTTCCGAATCAAACGGGTCAAAAAATTAAAGATTTTCTGCATTTTGTACTTTTACCATATGCCATATACCTGCTCTTGCTTCCTATGATTTTGAGTGGTGATTTTAACGAAAATTTCAGTTTGCCAGAAGGTGAGCCGCACATAGCTTTTTTGAATGAATCGAAATGTTTCAACAACTAACAGTGTTACTCTAATTGACGCTGTTTTTCAACGGTTTTTAAATACTTTGAAATCACAAGTGTGTGTGTCATATTTTAGTTATCATAAGTCTAGTGTGTGTGTGTCCGCGCTTCCCCAAATCGATCAAGAAAAACTATTTTTGATAAAAAAAAATTGCATTACATCATTAATTAAATAAAATTTTCACTAAAGATATAATTATTATACAGAAAATTATTTCCAATCATACCCGTTTCATTTTTTTCAGGATTGGAGTTACTATTGCGTATTTACCACGATAACACGTCTGGTGTTACACATCATATGCGCCTACTGTGAGGCTCGTTTCTTTTTTGTATTGTATTTATGGTTCACTGTTTTGGCGATAATGGCGTACACATAAAAAAAAGATATATGCAGTCGCGAGCTTTTTTGTGTTCGTAATTATATACGTATAACTCTAACGGTTTTTACAGCGCACGCCAGAATTTTTTCCTACTTACTTGACACTTCACACAATATCTTTATAAATTAAAGCCTATATGTTATTCTGATGTATAAACTATATTATAGAAAAGTTTCATTGAAATCCATTCAGTTGTTTTTGCGTGGAACATCCGAACTTGCGCGTGAAAATATCAGAAAGGATTATTATGCCCAGTTGTCTTTCTTCTCGTGAAATATATAATTAAAAGTTTTTATAAAAAATTCGAGATCCACTTCCAATAAGCCCCATTCTGTAAGAACTATAAGTTCTGCTTGTATTTCTTAGGAATATTGAACTGTTTCCTATTCCTTGATTTCCTCACAACTCAGGCAGAACCTTCACAGTTGCAGTTAGGAGTGAGAATAGAACAGTACCTTTACAGTACGACCGCTCTCCGTCAGTGGGTTCGGGGACTTTACCCAGAGCATTATGAGTCAAACAGACCCGAACGTAGCTCCGATGACAAGCTGGTAGCGGATCTCAATAGTACTTGGGCTCTAACAAATATATATACTATACTAAAAATTAATAACTACAATAGTGGTGTATATATCACTAGTGTTGCACAATTTAGTAATCAATAATATTTGTATTTAAAATGTCAAGTTAATTTGGGATAAATAAGTAACTTTTATAAAAGAATTATTCTTTAAACAGGAATGAATATTTTTTATGTAATATATTACAAGACTTGTAATATAAGGGGAAAATGTCAGTGATCTTTTTTATACGAAATATATCAGATATGTAGTGCATCATTTTCACCTGATGAAACTATCGTTTTTCCATAAATATGAATAGTGTATTAGTATTAGTATTCTTCGAAATATTTTTCACAACGTATTGGGTTCCACATTTAAATACTTTTTATATATTCTGTTCGTTTTCGAAATTTCACAAATCTGCTTTATCCAACAGATGGCGTTGTTTGCAACTCGGATGACGTCATAAAGATAACTTTTGTTTTCTGGAAACCTATCGTTACTATAGCAACGGGGTGTGGTTCAGAAATGATTGACAGATGTAGTCGGTATGAGAGCGCATGCGCTCTTTGAAGAACCAGATCGAAGAGAGGAAAAACGTGTCAGCAAACGGGTAGGGGGGGGGTGAGGAAAGAATGGGAAAGAGTTTTCTACAAATAGTTTCAACATTTGAATAAGGTTCTGTCACTGCCGCACAAAATTGGGTGCGGAGACATTTTTTTTTTGAAAGCCGTGCTAGTGGATAGGTATCAAAATGTGCATTGCACTTCTAAGTATATATAGTTCTGGAATCTACTCAAAAATACATTTTTCTGCAGAAATGATGAGGCTAATCAGTCTAGATTTGTCGGAAAACATAGGATATATTTGCTTAATTTGGGTATAATTATTATGTGAGTTTTTCCCATTCATATGGAAAATAATTGTGTGTAATGCACTTGATATTTTGTCACATGAATTATTGTATTTCAGGGTAGGCCTTTGAGTACAACATTTTTGAGGTAATTCTATTGTAGAATTTTACTGTTTCCTAGTTTCGGATGACATTTATCCCTTTTTGTGGAAATTGGTATTGTAGTTTAGAAATCATGTAATTCATTTCAACTTTTCTATAAAATCATCGTTATAAGGCTCCGGATTTTTAGGAAAAAAACGTTCAAATTGTCTCTTGACAAATACGTCTACATTGTCTTAGGTATCATAAACAATGCCCATAAGAATAAGAAGGGAAACGAAATATGGGTGGGGGTTTTAATTTTTCGACGAAGAATTTGGTAGATCTTTATTTGAAATTTAGAAAAAGTATTTTTTTTTCGAGTTTTAGGATATATATTTGTTTTATTTATCTTTGTTACCTTTATTTATTTATCGATCTAATTCTCTATGTTTGATAGAAATATGCGAAATTTTAATAAGTTTCTTTCTGCTCATATCTCTTAGATACAAATTGTATTTGAAATTGTCATAGAAGGATGCTTATTATGGAAATAAAGTTTCGATTTGAATCTTTAAAAAGAAAATGTCATTTTTCTTAGAAAATATTAACTAGAGCACTTTTTTGTCAGTCCTTTTTTAACAGCATTCCATTTCTTGTTTTACAAATTAATGCTATTTCCAATCAGGGGCATAGTTACCGCGTATCAATGATACGGGGCCCCAAGCTTTGAGGGCGGGCACCCAAACGTGTAAGCAAAAAATCGCAGGGATGGCCTTAAAATCACACGTGTATTTTTTTGGCCCAACTTTTCGCCGAATCTGAGGGGGAAAGGTTACCGTAAACAAAACGACATGCTCTGACATCAGCCACGTTCTTTCTCCACATTGAAACATTACTCGCTGATTTTTCTGCTTCGAAAACAAACATCCAATATTATTTCTTTTATTTCGCTCGCGCTTTTGTTTATGGGGGTAAACAGAAATGGAGCATCATTCTGTTTAAAATATTATACGCCGTTAAAATATTGTACATCATTAAAATATATTACGCCATATTTCATGCGAAGCTACCACCGTTACCGCCATCTTGTTTATGCCGTAGGGCGCCGAAGAACCCCATTGGCTGGAATTTCAAGCAACTTTCATTTAGAGCAACTTTCTCAGTTCACTGGCAAAAAGTTGTTCTAAAGCCATTGCTATGGCAACGGAGTAAAAATTGCACGAATTGGAACAAAAATTGCACCAAACGTGTACGTGTGATAAGGCCTTTAGAGAGTGCCCTCAAGGATGATACAGGGAGCAGCTCCGCCAGTGTTTTCAATACTCATGAAAATGTGACACAAATTTCACAGCCTTCAATTAAATTATTATATTCATTGAATTAATTTTCAAGCTAAGATTCCTTTTTTTATTTCCTACGTGCAACGTTTTCAGAATATTTATTGTATATAGTCTGCGTTTGTACTCTCATAATGTTATTTTTAGTGTGGCCGATTATTAAGCGGAGATAAAATCGGTGCATTTTTGTGATCGGCTCTTTTATTTTGAATTTTTACTGCTTTGATCTTCTTTTCTAGTGACACGATTGCGATGCTTAAATTCCCCAGAGGAGCGGTGTGGAGAACAGTAGTGCGCTTTTGAAATCTGATGTTGCTATCAATTTTTTCATGAAATTATCTTAATAAGACTTATGATTTATAGAGGAAGTTCTTCAGTGAATTCACGAGCATGTTTATGATTGTTGTCTTGGATATCAAAAATAAAGTCCATCGGGCTAAGAAGAGGGAAGGGATTTTAAATTTTTTGAAGAAAAATTTAGTATATCTTCAGTTGGGACTTGAGGAAAAATATAATTTCCGAAGTTTTATTTTTGTAGAGAGAAGTAGTGGAGGGAGACGATATATATATATATATATATATATATATATATATATATATATATATATATACGTGTATATATGAATATATATATATATAGTGTAATAAAAATGGAAGAAACCAAAAAAGTCAATGGACTAAAAAGGATACCTATTATGATTTCTAAAGCTGTTACTGAATTAAGACCAGCAAATTTGGGTTATATATCTATCTATATATATAAAGGAGAAAAGCGACTCACTGACTGACTGACTAATCACGATATCTCCGGAACTATTCAACCTACAGATATGAAAATTGGTTTTTAAACTATTAGACGTACAGTCTTGAAATTTAGTAAAGGATTCCTTTCGCAGAGTAGAGAACCGCTACAAAATGGATTTCGCGAAAATTAAACCACAAGTTTCATTTTGAGGGATTAAGGGGCGTAATGGATATAAGTATTTCCGTTTTTTAAACTATTATACCTACCTGCTTGAAAATTGGTGGGCATGTTCCTTTCATGGAACAGAGTTCAATTAAAACGAAACATTAAAACGAAAATAAACCCCAAGGAGGGTTGCGAGAGGTCACGGGGAATTATGGGGAAAAAATCCCGTTTTTGAATTGTTAGACCCACATACTTGAAATTGGTTAAGCATGTTTCTTTTGTTGAACAGGGATCTACTAAGAATGTATTTTAGGAAATCACTTCCTGGGGGAGCATGGGGTTACTGGGGTGTATTGACACAAAAAAATTTCCTTTTTTCGAAATACAAGGTCTATAATAGTGGAATTTGGTTTGCATTTTCCATTTGTTAAATTGAAATCCGCTAAGAACAGTTATATTGGAGAACGTTTCTCAACGGAATTACGGTAGGAATTGATAATAAAAACTTCGTTTTTACTCTATTAGACTTAGACTTAAAATTTGTCTTGCATGCTTACTTTATGGAGTAGAGTTCCACCAAAAATTGGTTACGCGGAAATCCACTTGGTTATAGGGTACGAAGGTACAAACATCCTTCTATACTTCAATTTTTAAAATTTTTAGAAAATACAAATTAGAAAAGTCCTGTTCTTTTTTTATATCAAGAGTCGAGAGTTACAGGTATATATATATATATATATATATATAAACAGTATATATTTATAAAACGTCATGAAATACCCAGCGAAGCGGGCGGGTAACGGTTAGTATATATATATATATGTGTGTGTGTGTGTGTGTGTTTTGTAGCAATTTTTAAATTCCGTTTTTTTTTTCTCCTTGATCTTTATATCTATAGTTGGGCATGGTACGCTCTTGAAAAAATAACGGATTGCTTTAAATATGTTACTAGTTTGAGTAGTGATGTTAAGCCTACACAGTGCCCGTTTTAAAGACAGTAATATTGAAAGTAATTTATGTTTTCTTTGTAGATTATATTATTAAATTTATTCTTCAAATAAAAAAATTTTACCGGTCTTAATTTTAAAAATTACAAATTTTTCTTGTAAAATACTCAATTTTTAAAGTTTTTTAGTTATTTTCAGTGATTTCTGTTTCTTAAGATTATTGAGAACAAAAGTTAGTATGGATTTGAACATTTCAAACTAATATTCCCTACTAAAAATTCCTTGTTGAATTTTAATAATTATTTTTACAGCTATGGAAAATATATCAAATTTTTTAAAACTATTAATTTAAGATTTTTAGAAAAAATAACTAGTGCTCTCAGACCGAAATCCATACTAACTTTTAAAGAACATATATATATAAAAATTCTACAAAAATTTTTCAATATTATCTTGAACAGAAAAAATCCTTGGGAGAAATATATCCTCAAAATTGAAAAGTCTAAGAAAAACACAGTTAGTTTCTAAAGGCATAAAACAAAAATTAATAATGCCTCTAAAGATCTAATTAAAAAAATGTTTTTATCCAAATTATGTACACTGTATCAAAACACTACTTTAATTGAATATGTTATATGAGGATATATTTTTTTTTATTTTTAAAATATGTTTTACATAAAATTGATAGCATTTGTTATATATATACGATGACAGAGATTACTCAGCCTAATCTTATCATGATGCTTTCAAAAAAGTTTTGAAACACTTATAAAAATAATAATGATACAAACTGAAATTAGAAACCCCCAGGTTTGTACGTATAACATCTAATTTTTTCTCAGTTTTAAGTCGGTGCAATTTAAAAAGTTTGATTTTTATTACATGACTTGAAATTATTTTACTATAGTGTTATAACACATTTTGTAATATCATAGATAAATTCAGTTATATTTGTGTATACGGAATACTTGAACTCAATAAAGTCTCATTGTAGTATCAGTTGAAAAAAGGCTGATTTTAAGTCATATAATTTTCAGTAGTATTCCACCTCTTCCAAATATTGTCTTTTAGTAACACAAGGATGTTTTGAGCCCGCAATTTCTCAATAGGAAAAAATTAATGAAAGCAAAAAAAGCTTCTAAGGTTTTTAACTATGTGTAAAAACACACAAATATTGCTCTTTAAAAATTAAAAACCTTGAAACATAACTGAACAGAAACGATTTTAGTAGTAAAAGTAAGAGTTAATAGCCATTTCACTGAACGAACAGATTATTCTCCCAAATATCTCTCTTTATATACAAAAAAAGTTTTTCATGATGCTGTAATAAATTTATTTCAAGGTTTTTTTAAAAGGTGAAGTTAACAAAAGAAACTACATCTTTTTTACAGAATGGAGCAAACTCACAGTTTGGACAAATTTACATTTATGATAGGGAGGCTTTGCATGAACGTGCAAAAATAGTTAAACGTGACGATGTGTTACAAATTTTACAGCCAATTATGAAGAAAAAAACCGTATGAACTACATAATACAAGGAAATTACAGTTTTACAATTTGAGCTGTGATAGAGTTGCATAATTTGTACAATGGGAGTTGGTCCGCCATTAGGCAGATAAGGGAGGGGGCGGTACCTCCTTCCAGTTTTTAATTAAACTTTTAAGAATGGAAAAATGCTTTAAAATGATTGCTAAACTAATCACTCTCTCTAAACTGTCGAATATTGAGATTGTCAACTCTCAGAAAACTTCAAATATATTAAAAACTGATTGGTTATCAGACTCCCTTAACCTTTTCAATAGAATTTTTGCTATTCCTGGTGGGCGCAGTAGCTTAGTGGTTATGGTCACGAGTTCATGTCTGGGGTGTCATGGGCTCAAATCCTGTTGCCACTAAAGACCCTCCGTGTAGATGAGGCCATTCCCCTCCCAATTATGTGGTAGTTAGGAAAGAGGGATGCCAGCTCAGGTGTCATTCTCGTTACTCGACCGAGGTTGAACATTACGAGGTTTGTGATCAATAGCCCTCTTGTTGCTTTATAGAGCGACACTAATCTCTCTCTTTCTTTTGCTAATCCTGCTCCAGGCACATAAATTACTTTAATAAACCCTGTAAAAATTTTCATTTATAGTTAATCTTTTATCTTCAAAATTTACATATCTAATATTGATTGAATTTTTTTCCTAATGGGAAATTTTAAGAGTGCAGTCCATTTGTACGTAGCTGCTTTAATTTCGGAAAGGACTTCCTTTCCAAATACAAAAATAACTTATTTTTGAGATCTGTGCATAATTCTCTGTTTTACGATTTTTTTATTCTGCTTATGTGATCCATTAGCACAGAGTAGTAATTACTTAACAATTCGATTAAAATTTTCCATTATATTCCATTACATTAAAACTGTTTAAATGTAATTTTATAGCAAAAACATGAAGAAAAATTACATTTTCAAAACATTCTCTTTTCATTGAAAATACTTCTATGTAATATTTTTTCTATGTATATATAGTTAGGATTTTTCTTTACAGAGCCTGAATTAAGATTTTTGAAACATTCACGTTATTTTTAGAGTTACTATTGAAATAACAACCAGGCTTCTTCATAAAAATTTCGCTACTTTATTAATATAAGTCCACTTCTAAATTATACCTTCTAAAAAGTCCAGTTGAGGTAGGGATTCTTGGGAGCTTCCCAAATCGAATAACAAAAACTAAACTTTCGTAACATCAAGAATTATTTTGAAGATTGTCGAATTTTAGATATCCATAATAATAATGTTTACGATAAATTTTACATCTCGCCATATTGACATCAATAGGAGTATTGTAAAGTTTTCCTATGCAAGAGTATATTTTTTTAATTCTTGATTATTTTAGGGCCCCGGTGCATAGCATCCATTGACGACACCACTCCCTGGCTTTCAGTCTGGTTGAAATGACAATTCTACAAATGTTTCACTCACTAAGAAAGTATACACCCCACAATAACCCCCTTTCAGTCCCAAAATAGATTCCAATCGCCTCTCCCTGAAATCAACAGCTATCCTGTTCATGTGTTTCCCCCACCCTCCTCAACCTTATCTCAAGGTCACTTGACCGTTTCATCTTGGTAACAAATTGTCAGAACTTCCATCTTTCATTCCAACGAAGAGGGTCCCCTCCGCAACAATGACGTGATCTCATGACGTAGTCTAGGGTTACTTTAATTCTCTTACCCCTCCCCCTTTCAAATAAAAAAAGCAGAATTAGTGTTTCTGAAGTGATTAAAATCATTATTCATGTAGCAAAATATTCTTTTTCATAAAATAAAGTATTCTTAATGTGTATTTAAGCAGTTTATGCTCAATTTTCTTCTAAAGTAATGTTTTAAAAGTTTTGTACGTAGATTGCATACACGTAGCGCCATCTGCAGTCATTACAATAAAGCTTGCCACACATGGCGTCCGAGCATTTTGGAAGCAAAGATATATGTATTTTTCGTAATTTAAAAGTTTTCTAGACCATTTCTGACATTTTTACATTTCAAGGTGGATTTATATGAGTAATTTACGTTCTCAACAAAAGTTTCATATCCAAATAATGTGATTTCATTAAGTTAAAGTACCCTGACCTTTCAGTACATTTAAGTCACCTTAATGCGACTGATTTAATCTATCGATGTAAGATTACTATTTGTATGTGAGCTCAATTCATCAATTAGCTCCAGGTTTATATTTCTGAAAGTCTTCAAAAGTTAGCATCTGGAAAATTATTTTAAATAGTATGCAAAGTATAAATCATAAAATATTGGAAGTATTAATAGTATTTAAAAATATAATATTTGTTAAGCTGAGTATCAAGCATTATAAAATAACTAACAAACGAAAATAGGATTATATTTTATCTGAAACCCTCTTAAGTTCTAGTATAACTTATGTGGTTGAAGGAAACGATTTTGATGAACTTAGCTACAACAGAATCATTTATTATGGAAGTAGCAAAGATGAATTGACTTGTAATGTTTCCAAGTTCCAAAGGCTGAATGAATACTTTTATGCCTTTTAAAAAGTACGGTTTCTCTAATTTTCTTTGCAAAACATGTACTGTTAAACGTTTTCTTGAAATGTATTTGTGTTGCTATTAGTGTTAGATTTTAATGTAATATTTATTCTGCGGCTATTGATTGTTTGCCATGGAACTTGTAAAAATTATGAAAATCAATGTACAAATTTTTCGATTTGAAAATTTGTTACTTAACAGCACGACATAGATGGAATGCCGCTCTTTGAAGCTGCTTTACTGCAAGCCATTTGTATTTTCAAGTGGTTTGTGCCGGTAAAAACAACAAGTGGTACGATATCTTTGTCAACATTACAATAAAATTTTCTTAAATCGAAAATTGTATCGAACCAATTTTCATAATTTTACAAGTTCCACTCAAATAAACAATCATTAACACATGAATATTATATTAGAACGCAACGTTACATCTGGCTTATAAATACATTTAAAGAAAAACGTTGTGTATCTTTAACCTTCTTCATTCTTTTTAAAGGTATAAAGCTAATTCGTACAGATCTAAATATAAGTCAGTGACTAACTTTAGCACTCCATAAATGATTCTGTTAACAACAAGTTCATCAAATCGTTTCATCGGCTTCACATAATGAAATCTAAGAGGGTTTTCGAATAAAACTTTCAACAGTTAATAATTTTTCTTCAATTATTTACATGTGCTTGTTCTCGGCTTAACAAGTATTATATTTTTAAAATACTTCAATATTTTGCATTCACGTGACCTGTTAAAAATAATTTTCGGATGTAACGAACACCTAAAATATACCAGACTATTTTCGATGCTCACATAGCAACAATGTCTTACATCGACTCAGATTAAATCGGAATAACGTCAAACCGGACTTGAAAAGTCGAGGGCGCTAACTAATGAAATCGCGATATTGGATGTGAAACTTTGAGGGCAATAGAGACCCTGTAAATCCGCAGCAATGTGAAATGTTATGTTTCTGAAAATGCAACACAACAACTCCCATCTTTCGGGCATATTGTGTTGAAAACTGTGACTGCGGAATGACGCTCCATGTGCAATCACGTACTGAAGCACAAAACGTGCTGAAAGAGAAAATTGACAAACTTCTTGGCTCACTGACCAAGCTACTTATTTTATGAAGAAAATGTTTTGCTACATCGATAATGATTTTAATCGCTCGTACTAATTCTGCTGTTGAGGAAGAGCAAATGACCACCAATTTACGGAAGATCAAACGCGGAGACCCTGTTCATATGAAGATGGAAGTTCGTGCAGGCGTCAGTGAACTTATTGGGTTGAGGAGATTGAGAACATTCAGGATAGCTGACGTTGAAATCAATTGATGAAAACATTGTAATTATCATTCATTTCAGACTAACTCTTAATTTCTGCGGGAGAAATGGTGCCCCATCACCGAGAACTAAACAATCGGGGTGAAAACTCATGCTCTTATGAAAACCGGCTGTGCTTTCTATTGATATGGCGAAGATAGTATTGACGTATGGATATCTGGAATGGAGCAATCTCAATCAGTGTGATATTGCAGTTTAATTTTGTTATTCATTTGAGGCTTCCTATATTTAGTTGAAGACATAATTGAGATGAACATAACCAATAATTGGCAGAATTTTGAAGAAGCCTGATTCGATAGTAACCTAAAGCCAGCATTAGATGTTTCGAAAATCTTAATTCGAAATATGAAAATCTAACCGTATGAAAAGGCTATTACATGAAATGTTTCGATAGAAAGATGTTTTAATGTGGTATATTTCAATGTTTGTACCAAAACCACATTTAGTATTTTATATAATGAACATGTCGAAGATTTTGATCACGGTTGAAGTGATACTATAGCTAATCGGTGTCACATAGCTGAATAAAGACTAGATTATCGCAGTCTCAAAAATAGTTAGGCTTTTGTGTTGGAGAATACTTCGAAAGTGAAGCTTACTGTTCCTGCAAATTTGATGAAAAATTCGATAATATTAGATATGTGAAATTTTGAAGATGAATGACTTAAATGAAAATTTTTGAGGTTATTAATGATTTGTGTTATGGTGAGTTAACGAAGAAGGGCCAGTGATAAACTCTATAGAAAGGGCTATTGATCTGAGCAAATGTTCGACCTCGTCATTAACGAATGACACCTGATTAACCACATATTGAGGCTGTCATCACACGGAGGTCTTTAGTGAACGACGAACTGACCCGGGCTCCAGGCCAGAAACTCGTGAACCACTATCACCCAAACTGCGCCCGACAAAACTGACCGAAAGGACAGAGGTCTGATGGCAATCGGTTGCAACTCTGAGTTGTAATCTCAATTCGACAATTTAGAAGAGTGATATTTGCTGTCATTTAAAGCTTTTCCATTAGCAAAGTTTAATTAAGAACTGAATTGGTACCGCCCCTCAATGGCAGACCTATTGACACCAAATGTCTGGCTCATCTGGCTGAACTGGCTTCATATTGACTTTGGCTAACAGTACATCATCTGGACCCAACTATTTTGCGTTCATCTCCTATCATAAATAACAATTTCTCGAGCTGGGTTCACTCCATTCAGCACCGAAAGGATCAGCCAGTTTTCTTGTTAACTTCACCTTTTAAAACCTTGGCTCTAATTTATTACGTCATCATCGGCTTTTTGTATGAGAGATATTTGAAGGAGAATATCTGTTCGTTCGTGAATGGTCTGACCAACGCTTTTACTACTAGCGTTTCTTAATTCAGAACTCGGGCTTTATTGCAAGAGCAATATTTATGATGGTTTTACATGATTAAAACGTAGAAACTTTTTAACAATTAATTTTCTGTTGATTGCCAAATAAAGCCATCGCTATTTCGTTACTTTAAAGACCTTTGAAGGGTAATTACAGAAGGTATGAACTTCAAATCGGCAACTTTCGGCGATCTACAATGAACTTATTGAGGACCAGTATTCCGTAACAATTATTGCAAATATAACTTCGTTTATCTGATGTGATACCAAAAGTAGTATAACTATATGGTAAAATAATTTCAGTGTCTTGATAAAAATCGAAACTTTGCTGCGCCGACTTTAAACTGAAAAATTAGTGTTACCATTGAACCTGGGGGTTTTCAATTTCGGTTGTATCATTATTTTATAGTGTTTCAAGCTTTGTAACGATAAATAAAAAGACCAGACGGAAATAATCTCTAATAAAATAGACCATATATGTATATGTATATAACAAGTATCATTTATGTGAAGCATATTCTATATAAAAACATCTCATATATTTATGTTATTGAAAACCAGTGGCTGCAGTATACATATTTGAATAATAATATTTTTAATTTGAGAGCATTGATAATTTTTGTTTTATGCACTTTGAAACTGTGTTTTATTGAACTTCATTTGGATATTCTCCCAGGCTACTGTTCAGATAAACCTGATGAAAATTTTGTGAATTTTATGTCTTATCGTTCTTTAAAGATACTGAATTTCGTTCTGAGCATATTTTCTAAAAATATCTTAGACAATGGTTTAAAGAAGTGGTATATTTTCCATGGCCTCTTCAAAAATATTAAAGTCAAACAAAGGAACACTGACCAGAATATTGATTTAATCGTTCAATTCTGCTGCACGTTCTCAATATGAAACAGAAATCACTGACTAACTAAAAGGCACAAAGGTGGTGTTCTGAAAATTTGTGGTACAAATTAAGCCATTTGAAGAACAATTGTATCTCAATCTTAAATACTTTCAATATTACTGTCTTTGAAGCCAGGCGCTACAATGTAATCAGAAACAATATTCATGATCCGTTCATTTTTAAAACATAAACCTTGCTTCCTCGTCGAAACCCTTTACCACCACACACTATATAACCAACATGGTTGCCATAGCTGCGCTTGGGTGCTGGTGGTTTTATAGTATTATGTTTGTATGTGTATGTATGTATGTGCCTTAAACAGAACAACGTTATAAAGACAGGGACTGCGGTTTTGCTGCAAGGTGCTGAGTTGAGAGCAAATGTTTGCCTAGTGCCTATTCAAGTGGTTCACTGTGTTCAACGGGGTAATTCTACTCCATAAAAATAAACGTACTGGCAATGCAAGTCTGAGATAAAACGAGTTTCGATATCAATTCACCATCATTCCGTTGAAAACGTTATATCTCTTTGTTCTTGGCAGTTTTCAATTGACAAAATGAAGCCAAACCTACTGACCAGACATGTTCGAAAGGAAGATTTTGTGTCTAACAGTAACTGCATCTCCCAAAGTGTTTCTCAAGCCAGTGGCGAAATGAATCCTGATTCGACAAAGAAACAATGTAACTTTCGAAATGATAGTCTAACAATTCAAAACGGGATTTTCCCATAATTCCCGTGATCTGACAGGACTAGTACAAATTTTAATGAACTCTGGTTTGAATAGAACCTGTTCCATGTTATGCCCGTTCTGGCAGTATGTCAGTTTAAAACAATTCTGCAATCTGCATCTCAAAAATAAACTTATCGGTTGAACATAAGCAGGAAGTCACATGGCAGTTCTACTCTGCAGTCATTGCAGAATTTCAGACAGCGCGTCTAACAGACTGAAAACCAATTTTCTGCTGGTGAATAGTTCAGAATGAATGAATATACATTGAGAGAACTTCGCTGGTCTTAATTCATTGACTTGGCTAAGAAAATCATAATGAACGTCTTTTGGTCGTGTTTTGACTCTTTCAATTTTTATTACTTCTTAATATGTTCGTAGCAATACTTTGCGTATATCATCATTCATATCTGCAAAAGTAAAGTTCGAAATTATATTCACTATAAATCTGACTTCAAACTTATCGCTAATTTTCTTCAGCGATTTAAAATCCTTCTCAACAACAACCCGATAATTTTATGTCGAACGTAATCATAAACATCAACAGTGAACGAAAACTTCTCTATAAATCATGATGTATTGAATATTTCATCGAAAGAACCGATAACAACATCAATTTCAAGCACGCCTGTCTCCCACGCACCGCTCACTACAGCGTCTTATCAATGTCACTAGAAAGATAAACGTGGCATCAAACTCATCGAGGCCGATCTGCGGAATTATCTCATAATCGGTCGCATAACCGTTATGTACTGAGCGCGATAATAATAATCTTCGAGCGTTGTGCGTGAGGTAAAGAGAATCAGCAACGAGAATATTCGATGAATAACAATTTGGTGAAGACAGTTTGTCTGCATTTTCATGATGAAAACATGACGAGGAATTGCTGGCTCATGACGCTCTCAGCTGTCTGCATTACGCGTTGATGCAATTTTGTTCCCGGTCGTGCGATTTTACTCCGTTATGCCAACGGCACAGGGTGGCATGATGACTGGTGCTCTAGAAGCCAGTTGCTGGCTCCATTTCGACACATTGAATGACGACATTGTGACAACTTCGCGTAGTATCGGCGAAATATTTTGGTATGTACAATATTTTAACGACATATATTTTAGTGGGGGCCTGTTTCCGTTTGCCCCGTGGTGCCGAAAATAAAGAAATATTTTCGGCGATCGTATATTTCGATATTGAACGAGGCGTGTTGATAGTCGAGCATCAATGTACGTTTACGGTGACGCTTTCCCCTCCATTCAAGCGAAAGATTGGGCCGAAAAGACTACGCGTGTGTTTACAGACCGCAACTGCGTTTTGCCGCATTTGGGCCGCCCCGGACCCAGATGCATGACTTCTGCCTGATTAATTTATTAAGGCTCTTTGGTAAGGACTGTTCTGAAAGTGCTCTGTCTGGAAGGCTGTTTGTTTTCTGCAGATTCGAATCGAACTTCTTCTCGTATCAACTCTATGACATTCAAATACGGGCAATCTGAAGATTAATGACGAAAGAAACGTGAAACTATCGAAGCATAGAATATCGACTCGATAATATGGGTAACTGGTAAATAAAACAAATGTCTAAACTCAGAAAATGCTTTTCTAGGGCAATGAATCTGCCTAAGCCTAGATGAAAAGAGGCAAAACCCCGCCCATTTCCTTCTTTATTCTTGGGCATTATTTATGATGCTGGTTTATTCTTGAACGTGTTGATCGAGAACATTTGATGTTTTGCGTCAGCGTTTTGCTCAGAAAGTTGATGGTATACGCGAACAATACATTGCACCAATTTCATAAAAGATATCGTGTCCGAAACTTCAGAAGGCTGACAGGACAACGCGTAAGTACTCAGCTATTGCTCAGGCCTACTACAATGCAATATTCGCGGCAGACAAATATCGACGACGGCAATTTGCGGCGCAGGCATTTTGACAAATGATGGAGAAATGCGTAATAATTAACAACGATTAACAAACGCTCTATGTTTTCCGTGAATCTGAGCTGATGTATTTTCAGAGTGAATTTCAGGAACTATGAAGTGCATTCGCATTCATCACTGATCGCCAGCACGGCTCAAAAACAACGTGACAAACTATTCAGGCTGTGAGGCTCATGCGAGGAAGCTCTGCGTCGTTGTTGTTGCAATCTGGGATTCTGAAGCAAGCTCGCCTGGGTACGTCGATCGTCATTCTGAAACCACACCCCGTTTGACCAGTTTCAGAAAACAAAGTTATCTTTATGGGCGTCGTCCCGAGTTGCGTAAATCTGTTGGATGGCTGAATTTCGAGTAGTACCGAATAAAAGTATTGTGTGGGACCCCATCAAGACTAATTTAGAAGAATATATCTGTGCACTATGGCCTCAGTTTCATCATTGAAAGTGCTATCTGATAACATTTCGTATAAAAGTCATATTGGCATTTTGAATATTTGTATGACAACAAAATATTTCTGTTTATAC
>BMAO01009875.1:0-26437 GCA_019973975.1 Trichonephila clavata | reverse complement strand
TTATAATATACAGTGGGTACAAAAAGTATTTGCACACATACATTTTTGTTCACAATTTAAAGAAAATGCATTAAGAAATACAAAAATTGGCATTTTAAATAAAATAAGCCCATTCATTTAAATTAATTACAAAAATTCAATATATTAATAAAAACATTTTTGCAACAATATTAAAATATCTTATGTCAAAAAGTATTTGCACACTCAACTCAACTTTAGCAAATTTGCATTTTTTTGCTAATTATATATTTGACAGCATCCCGCAGTAAATAACATACATAAGACTACTATAAAAGGAGGTATTGTCGAAACTTTATCAGTTGATTGTCGATTTCAAATTGTTATGGCACCTAAGAAATCTAATTGCCGATTTCGTTGCGAGAAAAAATTGTTTCTCTACGTGAAAATGACCTAAGTTATCGAGAAAAAGGTAAAAAAGTAATGTTTGCTTCTGTACTGTTCGGTATGTTAAAACGTTATAAAAAAAAGGATCTACATCAAATAACTTGCGCTCTAGATGCCAAAAAAACTTTCACTGCGAATTAAGCGAAAAATCATACGAGAAGCATCGAAAAATCCATTTGTTAGTGCAGTTACATTAGCCAATGATGTCGCTTCAACATCTGGAGCTCAAATCTGTGCCCAAAGTGTTCGAAATGTCCTGCATGATGCACACAATTTATGGGGAGTCTCCAAGGAAAAACCTCTCATGACGACGAAATAGACTGAAGAGACTTGATTCGCTAAGAAATATATCAATAAGCCAATTGATTTCTGGAAAAATGTCATATTCTCCGACGAGAGTAAGTTCAATATCTTTAAATCAGATGTCAGGAAATTATTGGAGAAAACCTTGTACTGCTTTTCATACAAAATATGTGTTACCTATAGTTAAACATGGAGAGGTTCTGTTATGATTTGGGGGTGCATGCTAGCAAAGGAGTTGGTAACTTGTGTTTCATTGATGGGAATATGACAGCTCGAACCTATATTGATGTGTTGCGAGATAACTTGCCCACAAGTGCAATAAAATTGGGCATCAGTAATTCGTACTATTTTCAGCAAGACAATGATCCCAAGCACACTGCCGTATAACACGTATGTGGTTGCTTTATCATGTACCAGAAACTTGCCACTCCACCACAATCACCAGACTTAAATCCTTTGGAAAATTTGTGGAATTCTGTGGATTTAAAAAAGAAAAAGGAAGATTTCAAGCAAATCTGCCTTAAACATCCCTTATTGAAGAGTGGTCGAATACTGACCCTATTGTGTTACAGAAAATTTAATTAAATCATGCAGCAAGATTACAAGCAGTAATAGATGCTAAAGGAATGCATACTAAATATTAGTTATTTGAAATTTGCTTAATATTTTATTTCTTTTGTATTCCTGCAGGTGTGCAAATACTTTTTTGACACGAGATATTTTTAATTTTGTTACAAAAAAGCATTGTTATTTATGTTATTGTAATTTTTCTGTTTGTTTTGGATGATTAAACTTATTCTGATTTGGCAATACCAATTTTTTTATTTCTTAATGCTTCTTTTTATGAATTGCAAACAAAAAAATGTAGGTGTGCAAATATTATATATATATATATATATATATATATATATATACTTTTTTACCCACTGTATATATACGTATAAACACATATATATGGGAACAATGTGGAAAATTTCAGATAAAGATCTAAGAGCATAAACATAATTATCAATATAATGTCCAAAAAGTAAGAAATCGGATCGAATTTTTGAAAAAATACATGTATATTAACTATTTAGAAGCAGTATATATATATATTACTGCGTCACATTGCAATAATGTTTCTATTACATAAAAATACTTATATTCTCATAAAAGTGTAACAAAAGTTATATATTTCTAATAATAAGAATTATATTACAGAATATAATACGACACACCAACAAAAAAGAACGAAATAATAATCTCTCTTTTATACAATGTCAAACTGCATCTCGCAATAATGGATGGTTATTGATAGACGTATGGGTGGATATGAAAAAAAATGCATCTTTAACAAAGAACGGTTGTAAAGGGGTTACGAATATTGATCTATCCTGATGACTATGCACTGAGAGTGTTTTGTTATTTTTTCGTTTAGCCTATGCAATTATTAATTCACTAAATATACGCATATATGTAATATATCATAATACAAGGTATCAACAATAGTATAGAACAGAAATTGGAAATGCGTGTTACGGATTATTACAAGATCTATATACATATGCATTATGAAGGGACTATAAGGATATGTAAATCAATTAATATAGCTCTCAGAACGAATAGATTTTTTTTAGATTATTATTTTTGACGTCACTCTCGAGCAACACGTGAGTTATTGCAGACGAACTACGACTAAGTGTATAGTGAGAGTTAAACCTGCTATTCGCCTTATTTTCATATCAGGTATCATATGTAGACTTCAACCCTCAATTGAAATTCTTATACAGCAGCTTCTACTATAAAATTAACAACTCGACGGAATTATCAAAAACCTTGAGATCGCAACCATTGCAACTGATACCATGGCGAAAATTATGCACTACATTGATTGATTGATTGCACATAATATCGAGTTTTTTTTAATTAAATTATTTTGGAAAGAAAATTGGCAATAATTGTTATGGAAAGAAAAGTAATAAGTGTTGTACCATTTTGGAATCTTAACTAAATGGGGCTCATTTTTTTAAAAGAAAAACTTGCATAAAATGTCAAAGTTAGGTTACACTATTTAGCCTCCATTTTTCAAAACCCGACTCAAACACAAACTACGTGAATTTGAATTAAACCAGCAAAACTTTTGAATCGATTTGTAATAGCTAATAGTATAGTTATGTAAGATGACGTCAGTGAAAAAAATCACTGCAAAGCTCTGAAATATGTGGTCACAGTACCTGATGATGTGATGTCTACATTTTCAAAAATGTGCGTGTACTCTCTAACGATGTGACAGGGAAACTTTATCATCCCCCCCCCTTGTACCTCGTACCCGCTTGACGTTGAGCTTTGGGACCCAGTATATTAACATATATATCAACGAAACTAAAATCAGTGGCGCAACAGACACATGAGTGCCAAGGCTTAGTGTGTCTTTTTCAGTATACGTGACCATTGGGCGCTAAAGTGCATGAGCAGATGTCCCCATTAAGTGGTCAGTCTGAAGCGAAAAATCTCCAGTATCTAGTCCCCAAGTAATATCTTGGTTCTCCTTTATCCAGCCACTGAAGGGATGAAAGGTTGAGTCGACCTTGCCCAACCTGAGGATAGAACTCCGGATCTGTGGTGTGGAAGCGCGATTCGCTACCACTCGGTCACTGGGTCTCAACACATATATTATAAAGATATATAGGTTTCATAAAATTTTCATAAATTCACACCTATATTCAGTGAAAAGGCTTCATAATCACAAATCAGGAACTTTAATCATAAATTATTGAAACTTGTTAATGCTGAATATAAAAAAATAATTAATTTAATCGAGGTCCTTAAGATTTTTCAATGCACAAATATTTCCTAACACGCCTTTTAAGACATATTCAATACAATAAAGGAAAATAAACTTCTGACCAGACACAAACATGCATATATTTATCAAAACCCTTTTCTTCGAATCAAACATCCTAGGCAGCAGGTAATTACCAAGTTACGAATCCATCCTCGCTAGTTAAGTTGAACACAATTACCTATTCTGGTTTCTCTTTTATACCGAGGGAGGGTGGATCGGATTTTTAATTTCTACCATTGAAAACTTCAGCTTGGAATTGGTGCGAGGAGATATTTATAAGTGGATGAGTCTTTCATCTGATTGAAACAAACTTTCCGCATCGTGGTTATCGGTAGAATAAACATTAATCGACTCTATCCGGAGCAATAACGATTCACATTATTGACTGGTGTAATGAGGGCCTTTTGCTGCAGCTAATCTAGTAATTATTCCATGTAATTTGTTGCTTCGTTGGAAAATTGACATTTTCAACTGAATATGAATAAATTATTTTCATTCAAGCCGTGTGAGTGTAATAATGGGGATACCGAGCTTGGATAACAGGATGCATCAAGTCGGCAAATTTCCGTTAGGTTTATGGGGAGATATTAAAGGCAGCAATCAAATTTTGAAGGAAGGGAAAACTCTAGTTAACATGTTATAAAATGTAGTTTAGTTTTATTGATTGTTCCAATGGTTTTAGAAATTAAATTGTAACGATCGGAAGGAAAGGTTGGAATGGATGTTATTGATGTTTAAAAAGTTATTAATCAAAGTTTTAAATAATTGATGTTTTCTTTAGTAAAAGAGACTCTTAAGGGGAGAAATATCCTAGTTTTCTCTTTCCTTGTAGAACGTACTAGGTGGCAAGTTTTAGTTAATTGATTCAGGATCAGCAACCGAGATTCGAAATTCCAGTTTCGTTTTACTAGAGAAGATTATTTTATCATTCTGTGTTGGTGTAACAAAAAAGGTTACATTTATAAAATTTCCAAGGAATGTCAAGTTAAAATAGTACTATAACGGGTTAAAAATAAAGTTTACTTAGCTTTTAAAGCCCAAATGTATATGTTTTATAAAAACAAGTTTTCGTTATGTTGGTAACAGATTGGACTGTTGCTTTAAAAAAAACAAAAACCTTATTATTATTTTTTTTAATTTCCCAAATGAAAACTTATGATTTGAGATATGATAATTATATCATTTCTTACATGTTTGAATTTAAGTCTTAAACGTTGATAACCACGACAGAAGAACTTTTTTCATTAGTTGTTTTTAATTTTCAGAGGAGGAAATGAAAAACAATTTTTGTTCATGATTCTTGTTTTTGATCAAATCATTCTTCCAATTTTACTTAAATAAAACATTTTTTTTATGTACGTGTGTTAAAACCCTGATAGATATATATAATATTCCAAACAAATATATTATAACTTTAAGAGAATCCTCTGAGTCCCCCCCCCCCCTTCATTTTCAGATACATTAGAACTTCCAAGATGGAACCATTTTTCAGCCGTTCTAGTATTTCGTCCTTTGAATTTTCTACTTTGGTTGAGAAGGAAAAAAATCCATTCAGTTTCTCTGTCTCTTCAAATTTCTGGCTGCTGTTGGTGAAACGGATCAGCAAGAGATGGAAATCCTTCTGCTAACAGAAAAGTAAAATCGGAGCGAGAAAGAAAAAAGACCGAGAAGATATCATTGTAGGGAAAAAAAGGAAGAGGAAAAAAGAAACGGTTTGTCTTTGTTTAGCGTCTAATGGACGAAGGGATTTCTTTGGAAATATGGCTACCACTTTGTCTTGTCTTAGATGTCCTCCGAAACGTTTTCGTTACCATGGCCGTTCTATTTCTCTCCTCCAACCTAGCGTTGCAGATGGAAGAGAACTTCATTTTAAGCCTGTTGTCTTTCGTCATTTTTACTTTATGCTAGAAAAATAAATGTCACAAGCCCAGTGAAAAAGTGTCTCCAAGGAATAGGACAACTACAAGTTAGTTAATATTTGTATTTTCTTCTTTTTCTTTTGTTTCGTGTTTTAAAACAAAACAAAAATGATTCGATCCTAGGCGGTTGACCTGTTCTGTCCTGAACAAGCTCTAGGGAGCATGAGATGTTGTTCTCTTGACAATAATAACTTTAGAGATTTTTGTCGGTGGTTATGACATTCATTGTTAATGGCAGAATGATGATAACTTGTATCTGCTGCGGATAAAAACATTCTGGTGTTGCTACAGTGTTTTTTTTTCTTTCTGTTTTTAGTTTGTAAGTATATCAAGCTCGCATCTCCAAAAAGTAAATACATTTCCCCATCCAAACATTTTTGTTTTGTACAACAACTTTTTGAAGTCTTTTCAGGTTTCAGAGAGTAAGTGTATAGCCGTGGATTATCTACGATCTAAAACGTTAAAATAAGATTAATATGTCGATGCCTGCTTTTGCTTTGATAGTTATTAACTAAAATACTTAATGTAGTATTCGAAGGATTACTTTAATATACTTTAGAACAATTAAGTATTTGTTTCAACTTAAAAATGTAATAAGTGATATATTTGCTTATACATATTCGTTCAATAATCACAAAATCATCTAAATGTGTTTATAGTTTATAAATCATGAAAAACAAAGCTTGTGATTCCCAGAAATACTAATTAATATTTAAACATGAATTTTTGTGTTGTTAGAAACGCACATTTGAATGTTTTCAAAGTTTTTGTTTATTTAATATGAAACTTTATTAATTTTGTAGAAACATCACAATTTGAGATTGCATCAAAATCACAAATTATGATGAATAGAATGATTAAACTTGCCTTAACGTGAAATTAAACTTACATTCTTTAAGGCACTCCGATTCTGCTATTGTACATAAACATTTTTCACGTTTTAAAAATTGAAATGCAATTACTGTAATTTTGATTCCTTTCCGGTAGTTATATTTACATTAAATATGTTTTTATAATTGCGTGTATAATTTCTTAAAATTAATAAAATAATTTTGTGCCATTGTTAATCTATATTATCTTAAGCCTATTTTAAAAACAAAAATTATTACTGGATGTCAATACATTCAAGTATCACAAATATTCAGTTTTATTTTTCATTCTAATGTAAATTATTTTACTAGAGATATAACTACCCTGATTTTTAAAAGTATTACATAACAATTAATCCCACGAGAAAAATTTGAATATATTACTTGGTACTGCTTAAATTAATATTTCATCTCCGTCTCAAATTTCAAATCTTTTTCAATAGATATCGGCAATTCTAACTAGGTCATTTCATTTAATGCCGAACGAAAAGACCAAATCTTTGAAAGGAGAATCAAATAAATCACTTCAAAAGTTATAAAAGCTTTTCACCAGTCAATACTATGAAACTTAATTCACTAAATGCCCATATTTCCAAATCCACATAATATGATTTTATCAGTCTTTTTTTCTGAATAGGTACTTCGAAAAGCGATTCACTTCGTCAGCTATTATAGAATTTTTTTTATGAATTATTGCTTGAGCTTTTCTCAAAAACGGAAATTCATAAAATTTGCAACCGATATTAATAGCCAGGGGCCTCTTCATGTTACGCTGAGCCAGGGTCGGGTTTAAAATCGCCGACAGAAGAGGAATCACCACAAGAACTTCTTTTGTCAGCAATTTTTCTTGCCGGTCGTGTTGCGAAGGGGGGAAAAAACGTTTTGCATAAAGGGAAAACCTTAGTGAGAGGGAGGATCATTACATTTGCCTTCAATATGTGATTTTAAATTCAATTCCTTAAGCGATGAAGAAATATATTGCTGAATAAGAGCATCTGTTTCTAAAAAGGTATGGCTTTTCTCACTTTAAAAGGAGCACAAGTGGTTCATAAGTGAATGAATTCATTTTGTACAATAAGTTCTTTCAGACTTTTTCAGTTCTTCTTCATATTTATATTTAAAAAGGTATGAATAAAATTGAATTTCATAATATTGATATTCAACAGAAATGAGACTTTTTTTTAAAAAAAAAATGCACAATAGTACAAAAACTTTTTTTTAAAAAAAATGATTTTTAAAATGGAAGAATCATGATTGCGTTTCGTGATAAATAGCATTTATTTTTTCTTAAGGTTTATAAAAAATATTCTACACTTAACGATATATTACTGGAATATTAAAAATACATGTTTATTTGTTAAACTAAAATTAGATTTAATACTTTAAATCTGTTTTATTTTCTTAAAAAAATGCTTAAACTACCACATTTTATATAACTGAGTTTATTTATCTAAAATTGTAATTATGTTAATCAGGGAAACAGAAACACAACATTGAAGAAATCAAATAAAACCTTAGTGGTAATAAAATAAATATAATTTTTTAAAAAAAATATTTACTTCTTTAGATTAAAACACAGACTTTAAGACAGTGTGATATTACGGGATTTCTCATTTCGTTCATTGAGGGTTTGATTTTTTATTAACAGTGCAAGACGTTTGAGACCTCGTCAGATTTAACGTGCATCGCTACCCTACACGGCGGGTCTTCAGCGGCACAGGCTCGAACTCGTGACACGCTGGTCACGAGTCCATTACCTTGGGTACTAGGCTACCACGGCCATACCTATAAAAAAATTTAAAATTTAATATTTCAGTTTCATTCTTAAATTTCCATTTCTTAAAAATTGTTCAACAAAATTACGCCTTGAAAAAAAAAAGATATAATAAAATATATAATTGTTACTTTGGAATTAATTAAATTATCACTCTTTCGAAATTTTAACGTAATGCACCTCTTCGGAAATATTTGAATACGTATATACTTTTTTGAATTCCTACTATTAGCTCACTCTCTCCTTATATTTATTTATTTATATATCTTATTCAAATATTCAATCGTTAATAAAATACTTTATATTCATCCAATCAAAGCTCAAATAATTTTTTTAAAACTTGAAGTGGATGACACTTGATGTTGATACAATTTTTTGGAATATTTATTCATTAATTACCGGTTAATTAATTAAATTAATTGCAGGTTTTCGACGCCAAATTAGATCCGTCTCCATTGTTGTAACAATGTAACTGTTACAACAAGTGCAAAGGTTGGCGTCGAAAACCAGTTTTTCAGCCAAACTGGATGTGCATAGTAAGAACAATGCAAACATATCAAGCTCTTTTTTCAATTCATACTATTAGTTCATTCTCTCCCGATATATATATTTATTTATTTACATATAATTATCTTGTTCAAATTTTCAATCGTTAATAAAATACTTTCTATTCTTCCATTCAAAGAAGGGGCTGACTTAACATTTTTTATATTACTTGTTTATCATTAACTTTGGAGTTTTTGTGAAAAAGGAGACTAACACATTTATTGTGATATAAATTATATTTCGGTTAATTTTAACTCCTTCATACACATTTCTTTGTGTAACAGAACTTAAGAATCCCCACAGAAATGTATGAAAATAGAGTAGAATGAATATAGTAGTGAAAAATCGTTCCACTGTTTCCATTTTTTATGTGATTAACATATCTAATTACAAAAG
Source organism: Trichonephila clavata (assembly GCA_019973975.1). Taxonomy (NCBI): domain Eukaryota; kingdom Metazoa; phylum Arthropoda; class Arachnida; order Araneae; family Nephilidae; genus Trichonephila; species Trichonephila clavata. The sequence goes on along the minus strand of BMAO01009875.1, from coordinate 17,398 downwards.
ACAAAAAACTCAGCTGTTCTAATAGTTCAAATACAGTCAAGAACACTCTCACAAGAGTAGTTTTATTGTTATGCTCAAAAACAACTTCATTTAAAATAAATATTTTCCCTCCTTTAGTAACAGGAAATGAAAGGCTATTAGAGCTTCCTGAGCTTATTCAAAGAACTTCAGGATAAAAAAAAATGGGGCGAATGAAAATACGATTGCGTTTTTTGTGTTTTTTTCTCCTTTCTTTCACTCTTTAAGAGACATAAATGAAATCATTCAAAGAAAGAAAGCTCTTTCTGTAACTGAATGCAAGTATCTATTAAAAGAGGATATTTACAATGGAAAATGCTACAAAGGATGGTGATGAAATACCATTATACCAGCTCGAAACCAATCGTCCATGGCTTTTGTTAAATAAACACAAATTTGTTTGTTTTACCTGCATCCAGGCAATTTTATTTTCGTGATTTCTTAAGCAATATTGAATTTTTTTTTAAAGTTTATTTACCAGGCATGTTTAACAAACATTATTAACGGAAAATCTAATTAAAAAAATGATATTGAAAATAACAAACAATTTTAGGTCTTACACAAATCTTAGTTGTAATGAATTTTCCATGTAAACAATTTATCTTTGTTCATCAAGCAAATTATTTAAATGACTCCACTTTATTTAAAACTTAGCTTGAAAAAAGTTGATTTTTACTAAAATGTTTGAAGCTTATGAATATATTAATAACAATCAAAATATGAAGCAAATTCTTTTAATTGAAATATATTTTGGATTTTTTATAACGATTTCTAAGATAAAAGGATATAAATATATATATATTTCTTTCTAAATTTAGAATATCAATTAAATCTAAAATTTAAATTTTGAGAAAATTGTTGGAGAATAATTTCTTAATATGTTAAGAGAAATTTCATTGTTGTAATAGTTGCTAGATGAATTGCTAATTGCACAATAATTATGAATGTAAATTATTTTAATAATTTTTAACATCTACGAAATTGTGTGTGTGTGTGTGGATGATCGTATGAACACTTAGATCTATAAACGGAATATATGTTTCATGAGAATGTACCTATATATATATATATAAGTATTAATAATAAATTTAGTTAAAGAAGCTAAAATTGGTTTTATAAAGATAATTATGTAACAAAACAATAAAAATTAAAAGAAAAAGTTGAATATTTCTTTGTCGATAGATAATGCTAAAGAAATGAAAGCCAGCGAGTCAGAGCTATATTTACGTCGCATTATAGCTAGCCGCCCGAGAGTCATTAGCAACGGGCCTCGTAATTTCGAACCATGGTCAAGTGATGATGACGACACCTGAGATGGAACCCCACTCCTCTAAATTCCACACCACGCCAACGGGAGTAGGCCTCGAAAAATTGAACGTGCAGCGGCCCCCTCCAAATGGCGGGTCTAATGACATGTCATCCACGAGTCCAAGACCTTGACCACAAGGCTACCGAAGCCCACAGTGAAATCCAGAAAATAAAGTCTAAAACACTTTACATGCAGAATACTATGATTTTTGGTTGATGTTTTGTTCCATAAAAAATATATCATTCAATGGGATTTATGTTCCAAATTGAATCAAAGATATCCTAATTTGATTTCCGACAAAAAAAATGTTGATCTTTTGATATGTGTTTTAAAGCAAAACTGCAAGACACTTAATAAATCATTTTATTGCATTTCACATATTTGGACTCTGATTAACTTAAAACAGATAATATATATATATATATATAGTATAATAAAATAAAATAATAAAAAACCAATTGTGTAATTCCTACAAAGCTAATGAATGAAAAAATTGATTTTAAAGAACCTACAAAATATAAGTAGATAGATATTTTTTTAAAAAAAGGACCAAATTGAAAAAGTATCAGGTTCTCTACAGTTGTCACTGATTTAGCACAGTGAAATAGGGCTAAGCTTCCTTTACTGGATTCAACCTATCCGTCCACCAGAAAATTTCGACATAATAGAGCAATAGAAAGTGAAGAAAAGACATCGAAGAAAGTGAAGCCAAACCTAATAATAGCATGTGTAATCGAAAGGACTATTTGTAACAAAAAAAACTGAATGGAATGACTACTGTAAAACTGTGCAATGTTATAAAATGACGAATAATAAAAATAAATATAAAATAATGCATAGCAACTGCGTAACACCATCTCTCCGTAAGTGTATATAGTAATATACATTTTATAAATTTCATGATTTCAGAATATTTCTATTTTAAATTTTAGATTTTAAAAATTCATTATACGTTAAACTCTCCTCACTTCAAAATTTTTCTTGAAGAATTCACAAAAACTGACAATATTCTAGCACATAAAAAGTTAGAACTTTTTTTAAAAGTATTCTTAAAAAAAAACTTTGATTTAAATATCCGAATGCATTAACCTCTTCACATCAAATACATTAAACTAAATATCCCATTAATTCGCTTTGATTCTTAGATAATATGAATCATTTGAAAGCAGTCTAGTGAATAATAATAAATTTACTAGTACAAAAGTAATTAATATTTACTTGCACATAATTAACTATTCAAACTAATAGTTAATAAACACTTGAACTGAATGTGATTATGTTTAGTTTTTAGTATATTTTAAAAAATTTACTTCTTAGTTTCTTAAAAATATAATAAATTCGATTTGTCATGGTGGTTTAAAATAATTATGTTTAAGCATTTTAAACAAACTTTTTATTTTAAAACATACTTTGTTTCGCTATATAAAAAGTTAATTAAATCCTTGTTTAGGTTACAGTTTTATATAAAATGTAATGCTAGTTATTAGTATATTTGTAGTTAAAATTCGAATCAATTATTATTTTTATTCTTTTCCTTTCTTGTCATTTTAAAATAGATGTTTGTTTAGTATTTAATACAGTAGTTTGAAATACAGAAATGCTTCATGCGATCTTTTACTACACCATAGGAGAAAATGAGCGATTTCAGAAATTAAATAATTCTATATTAATTAATTCGAATTCTATAAAATAATTTTCTGCAACAAAGCCTAAAGGTTTTTCAAACTTTCACGAAACAGTTTAATCACAACAACATTCTGGACTCATATTTAATACAAAAACAAAACAAAAAGAAAGTGTTTTTTAATCTATTGCTCATGTATCAGGGCATAGTTAATAAGTTATGTCGTCGTAGATAAGATTGCCTCTGATTAAATAAAAATCTTGAGCTTTCTGTTTCTAGAGTCCTTTGATTAACGTTGTTTGAAAAGGTAGGCTAACCGAAACCATATAAGTAGTTTCACATTATACATTTCAACCGTATGGGTACATTTATATGACTCAAGTTTTCTGGATTTTTCCTTATATCACACAAATGTTATATAAAAAAAGACACCTTATAAAACACAATTATTTCCTCTCAGGATAGTGATAGTCTGTACAAGACTATCTATGGAACATGAAGAAAATGTCAATTGAGGTATCCGACTACTTGCAACAACTTTAAAAAAAAATTGGAGATATAGGGACATTTTTGTGGTTTTTAAATTTGTTTAATACATTTTAAGAAAAAAAAATGCTAAAATTAAGAAGATAAAAGGAAATTATTATTACTAAAATGGGAAAAAAATTGGTAAAACTTTACAAAAAATAACATAAGCAGGGCCCATTCTGTACCAAAAGTTTATGAACATATTTTCAGTTTTTCAATTCTGGTGTGTTGCTATGTTATTCACTTTTGAAATGACCCTTGGAATAAGAGAAATTTTATTTTTTTACAAAAACTAGAGCTCTTTATCTTAGTTATTATATGAAATTGTTTAAAAAAGAGTGATTATATTAACATAAGGGACTGTAAATTTTGTAATGAAACAGTGATTGATAAATCTGGAGATTAAAACACTTCTACTATTATACAGAACACACTCAAAATTTTCAGTTAATTATTTTCAAAACTTTGTGAACAATCGCTGTCCCCATTTGAGCATTTTCAAAACAACACATTTCAAGTAAAACGCGCTTTAAAGTATGACATCTTGCTTAAAGAAATGGCATCTGCTTTTACTAAAACACTTGTAGTTTTTGTTCTAGTGAAAGGAAAATAATAAACTTAGTATTTTTATAAAGCTAATAAGATGGCCTATAAAATAAAATTATAAAAAAATGCTTCAATTTTTGGCAAAATTCACAATTTTTGGGTAGATACCTTAACAGAACTTTGATTTTAAGAATAAAAAATTAAAATTTTTACATTAACATATCCAATTGTAAACAATCTCAAAAAAGAAGATAAAAGAAACCTACTTAGGTTTTAGCGGGAAAAAAATGTAGGAAGATTTTCTCGATGAGAAATTCATATGTGTGAATGATTCCAATGATGTGAGTTCTCACAAAATATCTAATTTTTACAAAGTGCAAAGATTAGATATTTCCTTATTTTTTCTGTGGTATGAGAAGAATATATGATCACAGCATTTTTTACAGAAAATTTAATTAAAAAACATAAATTTTGTGAAATGAGGCTTAAGTTATAATAACAAACACACACAAAGTTATTTCTTTGTTTTACATTTAGATTTATAAATTACATTGTGCATTTGCTCCTAGAAAGAAAATAAAATACTAGGATTTTTCAAGATTAATTTCTTAGATAATGAATCAACGCAAATCCACGTATTCATTAAAACATCTCGCAAACAATTTACAAAAGCATAATCACAAAAAAGCTTATATTTTAGAAAAAAAATTTCAAATACTTAACCTAGACTTTCTTAAAAGTGGCAACTTTTGCCCCCAAAGAAGCAATTTCAGTGTTCATTCTTCCCTATTTTGTATTAGTTATGATATTACCACTATTTCGCAATAATGTAATAAAATATAACATGCATATTCATTAATATTTCAAAAGTTAACAAAACCCGAAAAGATAAAACATTCTCACGCGGCGTTCTTAAACGAAACGGACCCATACAGACAATTTCCAAATTCCAAAACGGTTCCCGTAACATTTTTCAATCAAGCGAAACACACTTATTTTAAAGCCAAAGATTTCCTGTTCTTTATTTCTGACCCGTTGTACTGGCGAAAGGTGGTGGAAAAGTTTTCTCAAAGAAAATCTTGAAGTTCAATATCATTCGGTGAAGCGCAAGAGCGAAACCATGTCCCTTTCGCTTTTGATTAAAAGACAGGGAAGCTCGGAGCCCTGGGGCAGACTTTTTCGAAAGAAACCGATCCAAAAGCAGGGGAACAAATTGCAAAAGCGCATAAGCCCCCGGGCCCGCTTCTGATGAGGCCACTTACGAGTCAGGAAATGAGACCACGGATAGTGGTCACGGGGGCTGCCTCTTTTTGCCCTCCCTCGCGAAAAAGAAAGGGGGGCTGCGTGGACCATCGATCGGTTTTTGTGGTGTGTGGCTCGACCCTTCCGGTTGAATCCTCTTCTCGGCCTGGGAATAGCTTTTTAGAAGGATAAGACTCTTGTGGCACTTTTCTCCAAGTGAGTATAAAGGATATTGAAGAAGCCTATTTTCTTATAGATAATGTTGACACTAAACATAATAAATAATTAAAAAATTTAATAATTAATTTTTCTTTTACATCGTATCTTGGAAATAGAATCACACTTTTTTATTAAAACAAATTACAAATTCAAATTTATTTTTGCTTTTAACTTCTAAAAATATATGTGAAATATATATCGTAAAATTATGCGGCGATAGTGTGTGTGTGTGGTTTTGTGATAATAAATTATTCTCAGATTTGGTATTTAAATTCCATATGGTAGGTGAATATTGACATTTATTTACTAAATTTTCTATGTCTGTTTTTCTTCTTTTTGAATAAAAAAAATTATTCAATTTTCACAAAATTGCTCTTCTAGTTTACTAGTATGCTAAGATATACATGCTTGTAAGCAAATTCTGTGCTTTATTTTTAAGATAAAATTATATTGAATATATTCGTTAAAGTAATATAATTTTTAAAAGCTCTAAAAATATATTTATAAATTAATTGTTTGCGCTGATGAGCCATACACGCGCATGATCGAATCGCACATTATCGACAGAAACTCAGGGAAAACTAAAAGAAAAATTACAAAATAAACAAACAAATGCGCTATTAAGAGGTGTAAGTTCCTCTGGCATTTATATAAGTTTCACAACACTCATTTTTGATGGAAATGAGGCAGTTTAAGTTGGCCTCACTCTTCCAGCAATGCTGTTTTCAGATCAAAGTGGTTTGGAAAGGGAGAAAGCAAGCTGTAAGCTTCTAGAGCATCCCAAATATTCTGTAAAGGGTTAATATCTGGAGATCTTGTCGGCCAACGCATCTCCTTGAATAATGCGACTTATACAGACGAGGAATTTCTTTCTGGAAATAAATAGAAAATAGAACGGTTGATAGATAGAATTCCAGATAAGTCTTACGTGGACGAACGATGTCATTAAGAAAAATGAAATAAGTGTCAATTGCCCCCTTAAAAAGAACAACACACAGCTCTAAGATTTTATCTCTACACTTCATAGCAATCATCGAGAGTGTCAAAGATATGAAGATTTGTGCCCCTGACCAACATTGATACTTCTCTGCTCAACCGATCTCTTTCTCAATTGTTGGAGGGCATATATTGAGTTCTTGTTTCCCATCAGAATAATGTACGTAGATAATTAGACAGTCAGGGTAAATCTGAACACACAATAACGAATTAAATGAATGAAAGGTCTTCGACTGATCGCTGCTCCAATGGCGATGTATATATAAACTTTGCACCATATTAAATACTACTTATTTAAAAGAATTTGCATGCCTTATGAACTTTGATTGTTGGATAATATGAAAAGTTTGCCATATTTTCGTCTTCCGTTATATCTTAATTCACATGATCGAATTGTGTTTTATCTCTTTTCACCATCACTGTTATTCTGGTCCGTAAATAAATAACTAACTTTTTTCCATTTTGATTGCTCGATTTATTAATTTTTAAAAATGACTTTTTAACTGTCAGCTTTAATTTCAACCCATACTTTTATTGTCCACTCACACATTATATTTAGCATTCAGAAGATAAGAGCATTGCAATGTATATTTCAGGCTTCTTCGCTGAAATAAGTGCGCGTTATACGGCGAATATACCCAAAACTTTAATAACGTAGTTTGAAAGTATATACGCTGGAATATATAGTATTTAATAGAAATATGCTGCTAAAGTATGCAATTCATTTCTTGTTATGCTAACTCATTCGGGTTTTAGTAATATTTAAAAAAATTTAAAGATATTTTTAACAAAATTCGTTTTTTTTTTCAATATACAAAATCTGAAACTGTTTATCTTTGAAGGATTTAAGATACAGAAAATCTCTATCGAAATAAAAGGAATGATCTCTTTTGGATAAATAACCATGATTCCTAATTTTACCATAAGTGGAGAATACTAAGTCATAGGACTTTTTACCGTGGTAATACGGAAATATCTATTTAAAAATATTCTATTCATTTGTTGAAAATTTCGTTTTATTTATGTAACAGACGGCACAAAAAGTTTCGATTGAATCATAATTACAATAATAAATTTAAAATAAAAAATTTAATTGATAACAATACTTTTAATTGCTGTAAAGTTAACTAACCAGTCTCAATCTTGCTAAAGAGTCATCACATCTCCTGTTAACTATTCCGGGGTTAAATATATGCCCTTTTATTTTTGTAAAATAAATTTATTACATTTATTACTAAAAACACAATAAATTGAGAGAGTAAGATGATTGATTGGTTGATTGATTATTAATGTCGCATTTCAAAGCTACACTAGTTGGCAACGGACAACGTAATTTTGAATCAAGGTCAAGTGACAAGGACGACAGCAGAGCTAGCATTCCACTTTCTAAACTTTCATGTCAATTTGAAGAGTTCACCTGCCTTATTCACATGCAGTGTTTTGGCTGGCATCAAGACTCGAATTCACAACTCAACAGAAACAACAAACAAAACAACGAGAATTTGTATGTATACACTACCCTTCCCTCTAATCAAATAGTGTGAATTGTTTCAAATGTGCATCGAAAACTCTTCTTAACTTATCAAAACTTTTCTAATGAATATAGTTGAAAGTTTTAATCCTTTATCACAACAAATGGCACGTTTGAGAAAGTTTCCCTTTCTTCCAGAATACCAAGTATTACATTACTCTTATTCTTAGAAAGCTATATTGACGGTGAGAATTCCAGGCAATCGCTTCCAAATTTCGAAACGAAAGAAGGACATTCCAAGCTAAGAATTTTCGGTCCTGATTTTCAAGAAACGAAAGGAATTATTTACAGAACGTTTCGTTAAAGGAGTCACAAATTCTTCTCTTTGCCTTCTCTGGGGGTGCAGAACGAAAGAAATCGAACTGAACAGAGTCCTTTGCACTGACTACCAAATCGACCGCACGTAAACAGTCGTCGAGTAACTAGAGAAGAAGAAATCGTTCTTGAAATATATACGAATAAAAGAATGACACTGACGGGAGATAAAAAAGAGGAAAGAAATAAGAAGAAAAAAAAAGGTGAAAATAAGATGAGAAAAATAAAATTGTCCATATCCCGTAGCAACGACGGGATCTTAATGAGAAACGTGCGAGAATTTTGTCAAGTTCAGTGTTTCCACCATATTTGGACACTATAATCGAAACTTTTCTATAGTCGAAAAAAACTTTTAGTTTTCTTTGTAGTGAAACGAGTTTACTTTTTGAGTAAAAAAACTTGTTTTTATATAGTCGAGAGTTTTTTAATGTTTAGTTAAGGTATCCGACTACTTGCGACATCTTTTTTTAAAAAAATGGAGATATGGGGATTTTTTTGTTGTTTTTAGATTTTTGTACATTTTAAGAAAAATATGCTAAAATTAAGAAGAGAAAAAGAAATTATTATTACTAAAATGAGAAAAATGCGTAAAAATTTACGAAAAAATAACATAAGCGAGGCCCATTCTGTGCGAACAAATTTTTCAATTTTTGATGCGTTGTTATGTTATTCATTTTTGAAATGACCTTCAGGATAAGAGATATTTTACTTTTACAATAACTAGAGCACACTTTACCTTAATTATTGTATTAAATTGCTTAAAATAACAGTGGTTATATTCACATAAGGGACTGTAAATTTTGTAATAAAACAGTGATTGATAAATCTGAAGGTTAAAATACTTCTACTATATATTACACAGAACATACACAAAAAATTTCACAGTTAATTGTTTTCAAAACTTTTTTAGCAATCCCTTTCCTCGTTTGAGCAAAGAAAAAACACATTTCGAGTATAACGCGTTTTAAGGTATGACATATCTTGCTTAAAGTAATGACATCTGCTTTTTCTAAAACACTTATAGTTTTTGTTCTAGTGAACGGAAAATAATAAAGCTGTTAATTTTATAAAGCTAATTAGATGGCCTATAAAATAAAATCATAAAAAATGTGTCCAATTTTGGCAATATTCACAATTTTAGGGTAGTCGGATACTTTAATTTTACACTAAACAAAAACCATTAATCAGGCACAAATTTTTCTACCTATGATCTCCACATTAAATGGGGAAATTTATTTTTCCGAACTGCCCAAGCACATTCGTCTTTATAATCAACTTAAAAATATTGCTTGTTTAACATATGAATTACAGTCAAGGCATCTGACTTCGTTTTTAACCGTGATTTTGTAAAAGCGTATAAAGAAATATTTTTTTCTTTTTGATATTTAGTGTAAACTGTGTTAGAATATACATATAATATTGTTTTAGGGGAATAGTGTTACAACAACAACAACAAAAATGCAATTTTTTTTGACAAAAAATGAAGAAAGAATTACATATTTTCAAAATATTCTCCTTTTGTGGAAAATTCTTTTATAATAATAATATTTTGCCAATATATAGTTGAAAACTTCCCTACAGAACTTTAACTAGGATTTTTGAAGAATTTATATTATTTTCAGAACTTCTACCAAACGAAATCATAGCCGGGGTTTTCAGTTAAAATTTCCCTACTCTGATGTATTAAATATGAATAAATGCACTTCTAAATCATATATTCAAAAATCCAAATTTAGACTCTGTTCAGAAGTTTTAGCTATATATGTATAGGCAAAATATCATTATTATAGAAGCATTTTCCACAAAAGGAGAATATTTTGAAAATATATCCTTTCTTTTTCATTTCTTTGCTAAATAATTGCATTTAAATTTCTTAAATTGTAATAATATTCTTTAAAAATTTTTATACGTATATTCTAATTCAGATGAAACTAAACACCTCAAAACGTTTTCATTTATACGCTTTTTTTAAAATCATAGTCCTGAACGTAAGCAGATACCTTAAAAAATGTTTCGAAAGAAAAATCAACTTGTCTAGTTTATAATAGAAAAATGTTTTTTGGAAGAAAGTGATAATTTTTAATATTAAGAGTTATTTGAACAACAAGAACAATATTAGAGTAAATTCACGCATTTGGCTAAAAACTTTGATGCTTTGAATTAACTTGAAGGTCAGATCTTCGCACGAAATCTAAGATTTCTCAATTTCATCATTCTCTTTCTGAGAATGTATTATTCACCACATATTCTAATATAATATATCATGAATTTAAATAAATCAGAAAAAAATAAAGAAAGAAAACAGAATAGTCTATTTTCTTAATATTGAATTTCCCTTGTTCATTAATTACGATGCTTATATGTTAGCGTATAAAAGTTGAATTAGGATATTTTTATGACTTAAAACATATAGATGCGAATTATTCTCCAACGGTATCGTATATATATGAATAAATGTTGTTGTTGTTGTTGTCGTGTCCTTCCCGCAGGGAAGCCATATGAATATAAGACAAATCAGTTACGGTGAAATAAAATTTAACTAACGCAGAATGGCTTATTACTCACTTAAAGCAACAGATTGCAATAATGTGTAGGCTTTTTCTATCATAAACATTTTTTAAAAATAAATATACTAGATAAAAAATCAAACTGATGATGTCCATATATTAGGAGATTGTATGTCTCTATCTTAACCTGATTTTACCTTAACTTTACCTTAAACTTTCTTATCGAATCTCAATAAAATGACAGCAAAACAATATTGAAATTTTGAACACTTTCCACTAAATGCACGTTTTCACGAATCTGCCTGCATAACGTACAATAAAAGTGTATAATTTCCTTCATCCTCTCCAGATCTGAAAAAAATCTCCATTATTAGTTTGTAAATTATCCCCTATCAAAGGCTAACCAGCCTGAAATGATTCACTACATTGGTGGATTTAAATGGGGGAGAAGTGCTCGATCTTAATGTCTTTAAATGAGTTTCGCATACGGAAGAGTAGACTCTTGTAGAAAAGGGGGGTCTTTTCCAATCGATCCTTTCCAACGCACCCCTGCTCCAGTTTTCCAGTTTAATTTGGGAAAAGGAGGGTCTTTCGATGCAAATATGGAAGGGGGAGGTGAAGAGAAAAAAATTGGCAGGAGTTGGGTTTCAGGAAGTCAACTCACAAGTCCCACCACGATTGGTATAGGAGCTTAAATACTAACCAGTGGAGAAAGCGTGTGACTCAACTAATTCAGTGCATAACTTATTTAGGGAATCGATGTTTTAGCTGAGAATTAGAGGGTAGAGTAAAGATAATGAAAACTAATGAAATAATGCTGTGATGGAGAGCTTGGAAAGAAATAATTGAGGAAAGTATGGATTTGTAATTGAATAATTTTGTGCTTAGTGCGAGAGAATTTGGGAAGAATTTTATGACGATGGTGATTCATAGAAGATTCACACTTGGCTTTGGATGTAAAATTTGCTAATGTACATCATTCGCAGATATTTCAAACATAAAAGATTTCACAGACAGTTTTAAATATATGCATTTTTTTTAAAAGTATATAATGGACAAATGTAATTGTTTCGGTTGAAGCATAGGTGAATTTTTTTTTAATGTAAATTACCTTAAATATTAAATACTTCATGACAAATTTTTTCTAGTTTCCCAACATTTTTTAAAACTTTCATTAATTTTTTTATTTGATTGTATATGATTAAAAGGTTAAATAGCTTTTACTCAAATAATCCACTTCTTTAAATTCTACTTTTGAATTGTTCCACAATGAAGCGTAAAGACCATTGGGTGTTGATGAAGTCAAGTAATTCAAAATATGAACAATATTTTTCTAATAAAGAAAATTTATTAGATAATAAACAGAAAAAAAATTGCTTTTTGCAAATGATTAATTAATTTTAAACATCAGTTCATTACAAACACAGTTGTATTATTTTTTTAAATTACATATAAGCATAAATATTGCTATATTAAAGTGCAGAGTAATATACAAGTTTTTCTTCTAATTTTAGTTACAGATTTACTATAACAGTACTATTAATTAATCCTGTATTATTGTTATTCAATACTACTTATTCATTGTTAAATTATATCTCTCTTGGAAAGTTTGATTTATTTTATTTTATTTAATTACGATACAATCACATGAAAAAAAAATCTATTTACGCATTATAAATGACAGAAATCATAAGATTGTATTGTTTACTCATCTCAATCCAATTAAATACTTCCTATTGTTTTTGTTTTTAAAGTGATTTGCTTGATTTTTGACTAAGAGTGCATTTTAAACAATAATTTAAGTGAAGATAAATTTGTTATTTTCGTTTAAATAAAAAAAATAGCTTTAAACTTTAAGATTATGTTAAAAATCAAAAATCCTTTTTTGAGGAGATTTGAAACTATTTAAAACTTTATCATAAAAATTTTTAAAACTAACGCAAAATTTTATAGTTCTCATTGTCTAAATATTTTACATTTGTTGTATGTTTCTTTATATAAATAAGTGCAATTTTTCTTTGAGACGATAGAAATTAATTTTAAATTATCTCACCAAACAAATTTAAAAAATGTGAAAGAAATTGTTTATTATATATGTACTTAGTATAGAACATTAATAAGAAAAACAGTTCTCTTTTTCTAAAACTAAATTTAATTTTAAAAATTAACTATAGTCTTGAGCTATTTTTCTTTCTTTTTTCAATTATTAATTCTTAACAATCTTAAAAGAAAATGTATCATACAAATATAAAAATTGGCGCTTAATATTGTACCAAAATTTTTATAAAAATTGCATTACTAATAGTTAATTCAAAAACAACAAAAAGCAAGACACCTGTTTGCATTAGGAAATAACTACAGTTTTACTAAACACCAAAAATGCATGCATAGTGCAACATGAAACAATGTATTTCAAGTGTAGCGTATATTGTTTGATATTATTGAATTCAAACAAAGAAGTGAATTTGGAGGTAATAAATGTATGTAATTTTTTCACGGAACATCGTTTATTTTACTCATTTGTATTGGTTTCAAAGATATTAAATTAATTTGATAAGATTGATGCGAACAAGCTTTTTTTTAATGATTTATTCTTTTTTAAATTTTACCCAATCATTTGAAAAGAAAAAGAAACGTGCAATTTTCTTCATGTTTTCATTGTTAACATCCAATTACGCTCTACGACAAGCAAGAACAATACAAAAGCTTCTAAAAAGACAAAATTTCACAAAAACATGCAACAACAAACAACATCAAAAAGCATCGCGTGTGCAAATGCGATTCGAAATGTAACAATTCGAATTTTTATTATCTGTTTCGTTTATTTTTATTTATTTTTTCAGAAGTGATAAATCATTATTGGAAATTCACGTGTTCGTGGAAAACGTCGTGCGATTGTTTACACCACCCGGCAGAAAGCACGTGACATACAACATCTAGACAACACCAACAAAGTTGTACTTACGTCAGCCACGGATTCGCAGCTCGACAACAACGGGAAGCCGTTTCTTTTAGGAACAGCCTCCCCCTTCGATTTTTCGCCAAACGATATATTCTGGGTGTCGATGAGTCTAGATGCGACTGTGTTTGATGAGAGAGGGACAGTGTACTGAGAAAGCCCTAAGTGAACCCAGAACTTCACTCGATGTGCGCGCGGAGAAACAGAGAGGAAGACTCCAAAGCGGTGATTGGTCAGTTGGTGGAAGAGTTCATTTCTGTTGGTAGGTTGATGAGAGAGAGAAGTGTGAAGTTTTGGTTTTTCGTACGCGTGTTCTGAAGCTAATGTGTGTGTTGAGATTTCAAAAAACAGAAATGGTGATTTGGTTGGAAATCTGTTAAAATGGCTGAAAATAAATATTTCCTATTTTATTAAATGAATTCTCAAGTTATACAAAAAATGAGGAAATCTCGATTGAGGGGGGGGGGGGGATACTGTAAAATTCGGCGTGAAACGCGCATTTTTAGCTCCAAAAATAAGATCGAAATTTACGGGTGTATGTTATACGCCGGAACAAAAATGATAGCTTCAAAAATAAACAAAAGAGGATTATCTAAAAAAAAATTTAGACTTTTACATAAATCGGAATAATGTTTATTCAAAAGAAATGACAGTTGAAAAAGTTTACCATTTTTCTAAAGCGTGGAATGATACCTCGAATAAATGACTTCAAAACAACACTTCATAAGAGCATTGCGCACATATATATTTCAGATTTCTTCGTAAAAGAGAGCGTTATACGGTGAATATATCTAAAAATTAAAAAATGCAGCTGGAAAGTATAGGTGCGCTTTATACTCCGGATTTAACGGTAAGTATAGAAAATAATTTTGTTATTGGTTTGAAATATTTTATAGTTTACTGAGATACTGAAAAATTCAAAATTTAAACTAAGTTCTTGTAACTGCTATTATTATTATTATTTTACTTCCAAATAGTTTAGTTAAAATAAAGTGATGGAAAAATATATAAAACGACATTTCTTTTTTAAAAAATGAACAAGTATTTTAAAATTATTCAAAATAATTTTGTTGTTGTTATAGTTGGGGATGTATGGAAAAAATGTGGGAAATAATTATATGTTCCTGCTATCAAGAAAAAAAAGTTCAATGACAATAATGATTTTTAGTCTATAAAACTATGGTTTTCTGTGTAATAAAAACTTCGCTAAAAATAAATAAATAAATTGGTACTATATATAGATATTTTAATAAAACAAATTAATTTGATATTTACAATATAGAATATAGAAAAGTATAGAATGTCTTTTGGCGATAGACCTAATACATTTGAACCTTGCTCAAGTGACGATGATGACACCTGAACTCTCTAAATTGTACAACTCACCAACGTGAGGACTTTGAACCTTGACAGAGTTAACGGGTCTTCAGTGGTACTGGACTAAAACCCACGACTCGACAATGCAGGGAACGAGTTCTCGACCACAGTTTAAATTATTTTAATCACCATAATAATAAAATAACCTTATAAAAATCAATCTCAGCTTGAATTTTTGAAAAAAAGTATTTAAATTATATGATTTTAAAAAATTGCGTAGCCTGAGTGAAAAAGCTATATCAACCATTATTAATGGAGGAGGGTGGTGGTGGGGGGGGGGGGCGTTCAGTGAATAAAATGCATCGAATAAAATAAAATGCATTCAATGACTTTTTTTTTCCGAATTAATTATTGAAGTTTGAGTAAACAATTATTTCCTGGATAACATTTGATTAGAAGAAACAATCGTAAATAAATGCTTATTAACATCATTTATAAAGAAGATGTGATAAAAGAAAATAAAGAAAAAAGAGAGATAAATAAAGGTAGCGTGATATGTATTAATTTAAATACTTAGTTTATTTACGTCGCAGCTACTAATTACAGTATATAAATTGAAGTTATTAAAAATATTGTATAGGTTCTTAGAGTCCAAACTCGTTTGCGTCCGTTCCCAGCAAAGCTTTCAAACCATTTCATTTCTCTGCCCTCTCTAGGCTTCGGGATATTAGCGGTTGGCCCCTTAATCCTCGAGTTACATCCGGTTCGTGGGCGGAGTAGAGGTTCCTCTTGGAGTCAAAGGTTGCCGGAGTGATGTCCAAGACAAGACTGCGTAATATTTTAAGGGCGCAGGTGTTCCTTGCACGTGGTGATCATATCCACAAAAGATGCTGATTTACAGCTGTGTGGCGGGATTCATTGCAAGGGCTAATAGGAACGGATTTTCAATTTTGAACCTCGATCAAGTGACGAGAACGACACTTGGGCCGGGGCGTTAAGTACCAAACCTCGCGAATGAGAGCAATTTGACCCAAGACAGATTCAACACGCATCATCCCCTCAACACAGTGAATCTTTGGTGGCACTGATGTTCGAATTAACGACACGTTAGCAACGAATCCATGGCCATGACCACTAACAACAATACCAAATTTTTTTTTGTATTTATTGAAAAGTTAAACACAAAATGATTGAAAAGGGAAAAACACTAAACACATTTCAGAATGTTGCAGTTTGCTGTAAATGCACAGCAAATGTATGTAGCAAATGCACACAATATCGATTTGGAGAAGAGGATCAAGATTTTAACTGTAAATTAACCTCAACAACAAAAAAAAATATTGAAAACCATTCGTATAAAATAATTAAATAATTACTGAATGTAGCTCAGAATGGAAGAATTCCTAGACTTCCCCTTCGTAGACGTGATATGCAGCTCTATCAACTGTATAAATTATTTTACAAACTTTTTGTTTAAATTACAAATTTGTTACACTATCATCCCACAAAATGCGTAATATCATTGTACAAATATTTAATAATATTATGTAACACAATACAATTATCGTTCAAAGCTATAATAATATGTAATTACATAACCGCATATTTTCCTTGTATAATTGTGTAATAATATTGTACAACCCTATGTGATAATATCATTACATAAACCACTTAGTAGAGAAACATGGATTGGGATATCCAAATAATTTAGCCCGAGTTTGGTGGTAAAATGGGCATGAATTTAATTTTAACATGAGTCCTGATATCACCTTAGATTGCTGTGGGGAGTGATATAGTCTTCACCATTGTATGACTTCAAATTCCTCGAGCCTTGTGGTGCGGAAATTTAACTATTGGCTAAATTCATAAAGGTCACATGATAAATACAATTAAATACTCTCCATTGAATTCAAAAACTGATATTAGATTTGTACTTGTAGCTAGCTCTACGTGTAAAATTTAAATAAGATTTCAAATTTCATAATTGAGTAAAAACGTACAAGAGTATTAAGATTCTTCAATAAGTTTTTTTTAATATTTAAAATGGAATTCTCTTATAACATACATACATTTTTATATCAAGTTCATTTTGCTTACCTATGTGCGTTATTATTGCTGAAAAATATGTACGTTTTAAAAGGAAGTTTCTGTAAAAAGACAAAGGCGGGGGGTGGGGATCCACGGGTCCGGACCCTCCTCCATAGTCCATGATTTTTTTTGATCGATTATAATCCTATGTATATAGTACATAAATTTAACTAAATATTTGTTATTATAATTTTTTTAT
>BMAO01009874.1:0-22675 GCA_019973975.1 Trichonephila clavata | reverse complement strand
TAAAATAAAAGCCATATGAAATACGGTTTAATATTTTGATTAATTTTGCTTTGTTCTATGCTTTGTTCTTACAGTGTCCCCATTTTCCTCATTAGTGTCGCACACAGGAATTTTTCAAAGGGGACAAGTCGAGGGTCAAAATCCACCATCCTGTGATACTAGGCTAGAACTCTTGACAGCCTGGCCACGAGTCCGTTACGAGTCACTAGACTACCGCGGCCACGAAGGGTTCGTTGAAGTGTAATGCCAAATTCTCATCATAGCTAACATAATTGATGTCCATACTAGTGGATCAGAGTGATCTAAATTGGAAATGGTAATGGTAAATTAATTAACTTTAACACAACACAGCTAAATAACTTCTAAAACAGAGTTTCAATGTTTTTGAATCATGATTTTTAAAGATGGGCTCCCTGTTGGTACATATGTAAGTTTAACATTTGAAAACCAAATTATTTATTTTACTCGATTCTTTTTCAAGTCTTTTGTACCAAACAAAAGGTAACTTGTTACTAATTCTAAAAAGCATACAAAAATTTGTGGAGGATATGAGTTATTCAATATATTGTTAGAGCTTATTTTCAGTTTATAGTAATGGAAAGAAAATGAATGGTGACAATGTCATTATTACAACAGATGGCTCTAAAGCTGTTTACCAAACATCAATAGGAATCTTTCTCTCTAAGAAAAACATACAGAATTTCTTACTGAGAAAAATTCAATCTAATTTTTCACTGTCGTATCTATAGCCATGTGGACTGCTTTACAAACTGGGTTACAGAAGTAGAAAATTATTTTATCCTTACTGACAATTTATTGGTTCTAAAAAGTCTCCAAAATATTAACAGAAAATCGAAAATGGCAATTTTAAATTTAGTTTCCACTTTGCAAGAAATTCTCAATGTTGTTCAATCCACACAACATTCATTTGGGTACCGGCAAACAAGATAATAGAGATTAAGGAAGAAGACGATAAATTTGCCAAAGCTTCTTCAGAACATTGGACACTAACGTAACGTACAACCCCCCCCCCCATCGTGGAGGGACCTAGGATTCTAGGGGGCGCGAAGAGGTTATGGTCTTGAAGTTCTTTGTAATATCAGGCTTGCGGCCAATAATCTGACTTTGCAGCGGGGGGGGGGGACCTAATATTCTCCGTTACGCCATTGCCCTTGGAGAATTATCCATTGCACCGGTTCTTAAACTTTCGATCGCCCCCCCACCCCCTTTATGTATCAGCGTAATATCTTGGCCCCAAAGATTTTGAATATCCCTCAACGAAATATTCTTCATTAAAATACAAGTTCTAGCACAGTTTCTTCATTGGGGACTCTTTAGAGACTTATAGTATGGCACATCTTTCAATTTTTCTCCAAAAACCACGGTAGCCTAGTGTTCAAGGTATCGGATCGTGGCTGGCCTGCCATGAGTTCGAGCCAGTACCACTAAAGACCCACCATGTAGGGGCGCGATGCATATTAAATCTGTCGAGAGCTCAAACGCCCTCCTGTTGGTGTGGAGGGGGAGTGTCAGCTCAGATGTCGTCCTCGTCACTTGACCATGGTTCAAAATTAAGAGGTCCGTCGCCCAAAGCCCTCGCGTAGCTAATCAGTGCGACTTTAATATTCACTTACTTACATGCAATTTTTCCACGAGGCCTTTCAGAGTCTGTTAAAGACGGAAATCTGAACGTTACATGCACGGACCCCCTAGAAAAGTGCTACGGACACCCAGGGGTCCACAGACCATAGTTTAAGAACCACTGATCCATTGGATTTCACACACCCACAGGGCGCACAGTGGAAGATTTACATACATATTTCAAAAAAAACGACGTATAACTGAAAATGAAGAAGTATTGACAAAGAGCTGAAGATATAAAAGTTTTAATAATATTTCCCACCTTATTTTGAATAATATTTCCTTTCCACTGAAATAGACAAGCAGCAAACAATAAATATTCAAAAGTTTTAATTAATAAGATGCGATAAAAAAACTACCATTGGTGACTTATATTTCCTATTTAAATAAATAGATTCGCTGATGTATCCGGAGGGTAAAGTATCAGAATAAGTAACATTTCCTTTTAACCTGCAGTAAAAACAAAATTCGACGAAAAATTTTGAAAAAACTTTATCTTTTAACATGGTGAATGGTCCTACTCAACAATAGCAAGATGTAAAACAAGAGAACACGCTCAAAAAGTTGAAGAATTGTTAATATCTACCAATTAGATTCAGAAATTTTCATGGGCCGTGGTAGCCCAGTGGTCAAGGCACCGGACCGTGGCTGGCATGTCAGGAGTTCGAGCTCAATACCACTAAAGATGCGCCGTGTAGGGGAGCGATGTATGTTAAACCTGTCGAGAGCTCAAACGACCTCCCTTTAGTGTGGTTGTGTGGTAGTTAAGAGAAGGGGTGCCAGCTCAGGTGTCGTCTTCGTCACTTAACCATGGTTCAAAACAACGAGGTCCGTCGCCAAAAGCCCTTGTGTGAATAAAAGCTGAACAGTGCGAGCTAATATAGTCACTTACTCACTCAGAAATATTCATATATCCATCAAATTCTTTTGGAGCATAAGGCTTTGACAAGTCTCAAAGATTACAGTATATTTTCTGTATTAAAGTGAGCTGAAATATTCTCCGCGTGGTTTTTAGAAGTAGAATTAGTGACAGTTAATCATCAGTAGCTTTCACTTGTGTCCCGTCGCCAAAAAGGGCGAATTTTGCACCCGACTAGCCAAAAAGTTTCGAAAAATCTTTGAATGAAGTTACAGTAACCATAGAAAACAAATAAATTAGTGACAAATAAAGCTTTTGCGTGCGCATTTGGTCTGCATTTACACACAGGTGCGAAATTAAATTTATACATTTGATTAAACCCTTATTTACGTTTTGAAATTTTAACGGAGATGCAAGTGTGCAGAAGAATGTTATATATATAGAAAAAATGTAGACACCCCTGTCAGAATCAAATTTTCGTAGTCCAATATATCACAGATCCAACTTTTAAAATCAGTCTTGTGCGGTTATTAATTTCTAAAACTTCGCAAACATTTTTATTTTCTTCTCACTAGAATATGGACAAAGAATCTATGAAGAATCTTGTTTCGGAAGTTGAATTTACAATCAGCGAAAATGAACACAAATTTTCGAATGACAATTCGAATTATTTTGATCAATATTGTTCAGGTCAGTTTAAAATATTTGTCTTATTCTACTTAGATAATTTTTTTGTGTGATGTTGACTTTATTTTCTTATTAGTATGACAAGTTGATTAATTAATTTAAGCATTAATTTAAAGCAATTATTAAAAAGATTCATTATTGATTAAGAGAAGTATGGAACAGCAATGGTTATTTCTTATAAAAAAATTTTTTTTTAATTAGTAATGAATCGTAAGGATTAATCGACAGTAACAATTAATCTAGTAATGATAATTGCAATATTTAAGTAAAGTTTGTAAAAATATACATTTAAATTTTAAATTGTTTTCTTTTCGAAAAAAATTAATTTAAAAAAATGAATCCTTAGACGGTTTATGTATTGTGATTGTTTATAAAACATTTTTTAAACTTAAAATAATTCCGCTGTAAAAAAAAATGTATATGTAGGAAAAATCTCATTTTTTTTTCCTTTTGGGTCACTTTTCCCTTCATAATTCTACATCTAGCAATTGTGATAAAAACTTCGTTCCACTGATTTGTTTCTCTTTTTGCTGTCGTTGTTTCTTATGCCACCTGATCTCGACTGCGTCAGGTCCAAGCCCACGAAATTCATCATGGCAAGGGGTTAGATGTACGTTTGTCGTTATCCATAGCCCTGAGTACCATGTAGGTGACAGTACGATTTATCTCGGTTCCTCCCCGTGGCCGTAGTAGCCAAGGGGGCTAGGTATCGGACTCGGGGCTGGCGTGTCATTAGTTCGAGCACAGTACCACTGAAGACCCGCCGTGTAGGGGAACGATGAACGTTAATTCTGTCAAGAGCTCAAACGTCCTCCCGTTAGTGTGGCAGTTAAGAGAGGGGGTGACAGCTCAGGTGTCGTCTTCGTTACTTGACCATGGTTCAAAATTACGAGGTCCGTCGCCCAAAACCCTCTTGTAGCTGAACAGTGCGACGTTAATATTCTCTCACTCACTCATCGGTTGTTCCCCAATTTTGAGGGAGGTGTCAAGGGGTTCCCACCAACCTCACGAGAGGACTTGCTGGCTCAACGGGTATTTAGAGCACCCCCATGCCGCATAGACGCTATACATTTAAAAACACCCATGCCATCTCCGGGATTCGAATCAGCCTTCTCTGCGCAGCGTTTCGTCAGAGACGCTAGGTTCGAACCCACGATACGCCGGCCACGAGTTTATTACCTTGATCACCAAGCTCGCGTGGCCACCATTTATGAGAAGTCGATCATTGAGGGAAGGGGAAAAGAACTGAAGTGAGCGGACTGCGAGTGATTGAGCGGGGGTATAACCCCTTTTTATTCGTAAAAATTTCCACGTTTTGAAGTGGCAGCGATAGCCTAGTGGTCAAGGTAATGAACTCGTGGCCGGCGTGTCGTGAGTTCGAGCCTAGTACCACTGAAGACCCACCGTGTAGGGGAGCGATTCACGTTAAATCAGTCGAGAGCTCAAACGTCTTTCCGTTCGTGTGGTGTGGAATTTAGGAGAGGGGGTTCCAGCTCAAGTGTCTCCTCGTCACTTTACCGTGGTTCAGAATAACGAAGTCCGTCGCAAAAGCCGTCGAGTAGCTAGCTGAACAGAGCGACGCTTATATTCCGCGTTTTGAACGGCTTGTGCAGATTTCGTATTTTAAACTTTTTATTTTTAAGTCAATCTGTGTTTTTTTTATAAATGTGTGATGTGTTGCGTTCAAATTAAATCTGATAAAAAAATAACAGTAATGTGCTGCTTATTTAGAGTATCTCAGATTGAAAGAGAATTGGTAGATTTCAAGACCATGCTCTGAAACAGTCGTTGAACTAAGTGTTTCGTAACAATATGCGTCTTCAACTGTTGATCCGAATAAGATATGATCTGAATATCTTATATACAACTACAAGTGTCACATTTATTTAACAACGCCCGTGCTTGGCTTCTTGACCATTTGACGCCGATCCTCCCAGTACAAACTGACGACGACGTCGTCAGTCGGGTAATCATGGAGTCCAGCGCATTGGTCAGGTGGTCGCCATCCATTTCGGAATGACCGCATAGTGGTGAGGACTTATCAGCAGCCAGACCAAGCCAGTGAAGGTATGCTCCCTAAAAGTAATGTCCAGTAGTTAAATCAAAGTGGATAACAGCCTCTGCTCTTTCCAGCTGCCTCGGGATAGGACCCACAGTGACCAGGGTTTCCTATGACTTTCCAAGGCTCTTGGTTTCTTGGGTCATGGCGTGAGTGAATATTAATGTCACACTGTTCATCTACTCAAGGGAGTTTGGCGACGGACCTCGTAGTTTTGAACCATGACCTGAGCTGTGGCACCCCCTCTCCTAACTGCCACTTTGGGTCCGGCAGTACATTTGTCAATATATGTGAATTTTGTGCTCTTTGCGCTCTTCTAAGAACCAAAGGGACTTACAGTTGAGACGACTCGGCTTCCTGTTTGGCTTTTTGGTCGGCTCTTTCATTAACGGGGAACATGACTTGGGACTCACTGTAAGGCCACAGTCCAGCCATATGAAATGAGCTCCACAATTTTAATTCGGCACTGAATTGTGTATTAGTGCTTAAGGCTTAAAATACAGCTTGGAGTTGATGAAGAAGATAACTTTTGTAGAAGCTAGGCCAGCAGCTAGTAATTGCGTTGTAGCTTCACAGACAGTAGAGACCTCACCATCGTAATTGGTGGCGTTTTCCCTCACGGCCAATGAGTCCTCGAACAGCCAGAAGAACCATTCCCCCCTGGCTCCGTTTGTTTCTGGTACGTATTGCCGTCAGTATAGGATATGGAGTCGCAAATTCACGGGATATCCTTGTTCGATGGTTTCCAACTACGTTACATTGTTTTTTAAATCAAATTTGTGCATTATAAGTCCCGGTGTAGTGATCATTTTGCTTAAGATGGTGAGTACTCAGGATTTTCTCTCTAGCTGTTTGTCTACTTAGAAACAATACCTACGTTTGGAATACGTCTCAAAATACCAAAATGTTTTCTGGAATATAAGTCATCATTAATTTTTTGGCTCTATTTTGATATAATTTGATTTTGTATGTCTTCCGAAGTAATCCTGTTGGATGCATACATTAAATTCCGCTACCAATCATGCGAGAAGATTCACCTGTTCATTCCAAATTCTTTTCACTAATTAACTGCGATTGACGAGTATACTCATCATGGAGAAGTTGCAGGATTTTGTGGCTTGACGAATATATTCGTCATGGAGAAGTTGCAGGATTTTGTGTCTTGACGTGTATACTCGTCATGCGTAAAAAGTAGTGACCATTGGCTATTTAAATTGTAATTTTTGATAAAAATAAAATATATTCTCAAATTTTAAGATGTATAGAATATTTTGAAGCCAGTCCAGGCTAAAACAAATTAAAAAAATATGAAACATTTAAGAGATGTACCTTTTTTCAGCCGGTGCGTACGAGTTCAAGACATGGGGCATGGACATAAATAAATTCGTAAATTATTTATGTGTCATGATAATGATTTTTAGATGTTAGTCTGTAAGGGAAAAATCGGAAAGTTGATTTATAATAGTTTGTTCAGGGGTATGGTCAGCCATGGGACAAATGCATATAAGAGTCGAGTAATATGTATGCAATGTATGTTTGTTAACCAAATAAGTCTTAGTAATTAAATAGGTAATTTCATGAAATAAACCCATTTTTTATCCAATATTTTAACTTAATGTGATTGACAACTTTACTCGCCATCGCTTGGTTTCCGTGACACACAGTTACTCTCTCAAACAGGAAGGGTGAGCCCAGGGGTCAAGATATCGGATCGTGGCTGGCGTGTCATGACTTCGAGCCTAATACCGCTGAACACTCACAGTGGAGATAGGTCCGACGCACTTTAAATATGTTTAGGTTCAAATGTCCTCCGGTTGGTGTGGTGGTAAAATTAGGAGAGGGAGTGCCAGCTCAGACGTCGTCTTCGTCACTTGGCTAGGATTCAAAATTACGAAATCCGTCGCCAGAAGCTCTTTTACTGAACTGATCTCATTGGCGCAACAGTCCATATGGACCAAGGCCTGCTGTACCTATCTCAGCTTTGGTGAGCTTCTGCACTAAGGTGCATGTGCATATGTTTCGGTCAAGTGGTCAGTCTGACGTGAAACCCACAGCGTTCAATTCCCAAGCAAGCTTGGTATTCAATTTATCGACCCTCTGAAGGGATGAAAGGCTGAGTAGACCTTGCTCACACAGCACGGGATTTTAGCCTCGGATCTGTGGTGGAGAAGTGCAATACATTACCACTCAGCCACAGGGCTTCTCTGTTGCTCAATTAGTGCGACGTTAATATTTACTCACTCACTCATTCGACTGAAATCGAATGTTCTGGTTCTAAGGATGGCATAGCCACGGTAGCAAAATGGTCATTGTCGTTATGTTGTGGCCGACATTGTTGAATCGCGAATTCGAAGCCTGATACTACTAAAGACTTGCCGTGAATAGGGGCTGACGCAGATTGAATCTGTCGTGACTTAAGGTCTTGACGTGGTTCGGAGGATAGGAAAAGGGATGCCAGCTCATGTAGCGTCCTCGTCACTTGACTATGGATTATAATTATGAAGTAATTCAGCAAAAGCTCTCGTGTTGCTTCAGGGTGCGACATAAATTTAAAAAATCAAGCAAGCAAGGAGGGCTTACTTTTGATTGAAATGAGCTGAATTGATGCGAATTTATTTGGGAATACCACAAGAGCGGATTGATTAAACATAGAGCTAGAAGAAGCCTGTAAGAAAGAATAGTTTAAAAAACAATTTAAGTGTGATGCAGATTTTGATGGGGATGAATATATGGGTTGGAAAAGACAACCAAGCGCGTTCTCTTCAGAATTGATGTCTCGCAGATTGTAAGTTTCATCAAGGAAACTGAATCGCTTAAAGAACCCCCTCCCCCGAGTGGGAGAAACAACTCAATACGGCAAAGGATGAACAAAACTGAGAGGGATTTAGCGGTTTTGAGTCTTTCTGAATGCTCTGAAATAGGTTTATCACCCTTTGGAAGAATTCGAAAACAAGCAAATCCTTACTTTTTGTGTGGTGAATTTCTTATATTTATAATATTGAAATTTTGTTTTTATTCACTAAAATTCAATATTTTTCAGTATTAATAATTTTTTTATATTGTTTGAATGTGTTTAAATTTTACATATTAGAAATTTTGGACTATCGATTGGAGATAGCCATTATAAGATCAAAATTAGCATGTATTGGCAAGGAAAACTTTGAATTACAGTCTAGGGTGAGTAACGTCGCACTGTTCAGATACACGAAGGCTTTTGTTGACGGACCGCGACATTTTGAGCCATGGTCAAGTGACATGGACGACACCTGAGCTGGCACCCCCTCTTCTAACTACCACACCACACCAACAGGAGGACGTTTGAGCTCTCGACAGATTTAACGTGCATCTCTCCCCTACACGGCGGGTCTTTAGTGGTACTGGGATCAAACTCGTGATACGCTAGCCTGGATCCAATGCCTTGACCACTTGGCTACCGCGGCCACATTACCGTCTCGGAGTAAGGAAATTGGATTTTTTTTTAAGGGGTGGGGGATGTTTCAATTTTTTTATGTTGGCTTAAGGAATTTTTTTTTGCATGGAAATTAATTTGTAGAAAGTAGAGATAAATTTACTGAACAATTTTTATAATTCCATGCATTTTTATAATCGATTTTTAAATTTATTTTCAGTTGGAGTTCCCAAACGATTCATATTTTCAATCATCGGTTTCTTAGCTTCCACATTAGCCATTTCACTCGCTACTAATCTCAGCATCGTCATTGTCACCATGGCGGACAGGTCTAATGAAACCATTGTCCATCACAATGCATCTAACGAATGTCATTCGCGTAACATCTCATTGAATTTACAGACCCCTGAAAAGGTATGATAAATTATCTAATGTTTTCTAAGATATCTGAATATATTTTAATTATTTATGATGCAATATTAAGGAATTTTCAATGAACATAATTTTGCTTAGTTCTTTAGATGCTCTACAGTTCAATTATTGCTTTTGACATAATAAAAGAACTCGTTTTTTCTTTTGAAAAATATTTGTACGTGCGCCCCGCAAAAATAATCTTGTAGAGCATTGGACGTTAAAAATTAAACTAAATATGGTAGACTCAGTGGTTGAGTTCAGTAAAGACTCTCTTTAATATCGCAAATTTATTTAGAATAAGTTACATAGACCAAACAAATATTAATAAAAATTAAGGCATCAGACTATCCTAAAATTGCGAATTTTGCCAAAAATTGACAAATTTTTTTTTATGATTCTATTTTATAGAGACCATTTTATTAGCTTTGTAAAAATACTAAGTTTATTATTTTCCGTTGACTAGAACAAAAACTACAAGTGTTTTAGTAAAAGCAGATGCCATTACTTTAAGCAAGATGTCATACTTTAAAACGCCTTTTACTCGAAATGTGTTTGTTTGAAAATACTCAAACGGGGACCGCGATTGCTCAAAGTTTTGAAATTAATTAGCTTAAATATTGTGTGTATGTTTTGTGTAATAGTAGAAGTGTTTTAACTTTCAGATTTATCAATCACTGTTTTATTACAAAATTTACAGTCCTTTATGTGGATATAATCACTTTTTTTATGCAATTTCATATAATAACTAAGATAAAGTGCTCTAGTGTTTGTAAAAATTAAAATGCCTCTTATCCTGAAAGACATTTCAAAAATAAATAACATAGCAACACATCATAATAGAAAAATTGAAAATTTGTTTATAATATTTTGGTTCAGAATGGGTTGCGTTTGTTATTTTTTGTCAATTTTTACCCATTTTTTCTCATTTTAGTACTAATAATTAATTTTTATCTTAATTTTAGCATATTTTACTTAATGTACTAAACAAATCTAAAAGCAACAAAAATTCTCATACCTCCTTTTTTTTAAAAAAAAAAGTTGTCGCAAGTAGTCGAATACCTTAAGGACAAAGAGCATGGTCTGTTTTTCATAGTGACCCCATTCCTTGCGTAGTGGTTTTTATGCAGAACCTGATGAGACTCTTATCAAAACTGTCACTTCTAATATTTTACATTTTTTGGAAACTGAAAACGTACCTCATGCAGCAGGATGTAAAAGAAAACATCTTTTGTGTATTTAAATCTTACTCATTATTACCCTAATTTTATGTTTATTTCTAGTTTCATAAATATTTTTAAAAATGCATTACGCATGCATAATTTTAAATTTTATTTACACTGGTGTCCAAAAGTTAAGCATAAATCGTAAAATGCGAAAAACATGGAGTAAATATTTGCAAAATTATTCCAAATTTCTTGCGGATATTAATTGAGTGAAGAAGAACATTGGGTTTATACAAAACTTTTCAGTCGACTACATCCTGCGCGAAACACCGGCGCGTGTCGGAACGCGGAGAAACCGATTCACGCAGCATATGCAGTTCAGACAAGTTTCGTGCAACTGCTGTGCAAAGGAACGTTGTTAACCATCAAACAAGGTGAATGATAGCACAAAGACGCCAATTGGACATGTTTACGAAAGAAAGAATTGTTGGAATGCTGGAATCCTCACGATCACAAACCGAAGTGTCTCGAATTCTGAATGTGGACCAGTCTGTGATCTCAAGACTGTGGCAGAGGTTTCAAAGAACGGGAGATGTTACCCGACAACCTGTATCAGGTCGACCAAGAGTCACAACCCCTCGCCAAGACCGATATCTGGTAATAAGTGCGCGACGTCAGAGGAGCAGTACTGCCAGAGCACTGGGTTCGGCGCTCACAGTCGCCACAGGAATATGAATTTCGAGACAAACTGTTTACAGGAGACTCAATCATGCTGGCCTGTATGCCAGAAGACCAGCAGTGTGCATTCCCCTCACGTCTGCGCGTAAACGCGCTCGTTTGAACTGGAGTTTGAAATATCAACATTGGAGTGTGGGCCAATGTGATGTTCAGTGACGAGTCCCGGTTTAGTCTGAGTAATGATTCTCGGCAGGTAACGATATGGAGAGAACGTGGAATACGTTTTGAACCAAGAAACATAACGGAAAGACATCATTTTCCATCAAGGGGAGTAATGGTATGGGCAGGCATCATGATGGACGGCCGCACAGATCTCCATTTCTTTGACACGGGGTCTGTGACTGCCCAAAGATACAGGCACGAAGTTCTTGAGCCTTATGTTCGCCTGACTTCATATTCATGGATGATAATGCGCCCTGTCACTGAGCGGTGCTGATTGGATGACTTCCTTGAAACGGAAAACATCCAGCGCATGTCGTGGCCTGCGAACTCCCCTGATTTAAATCCTATCGAGCATGTATGGGATATGCTCGGGAGACAAATTGCAGCCCTATCACCGTTACAGAACTGAAGAGAGCTCTCCAAGAAGCTTGGAACCGTTTGAGCCCACAACTCATTCATCATCTCATAGCAAGTATGGTAAATCGCTGTGCAGCGTGCCTGGCTGTCAGAGGTGACCACACGCCTTATTAAAATGCAGCATCAGTATTTTATTTAATGTTTTCTTTCATTTCTCTTTAAAGGGTAATCCTTGCTATGCTCAGTTTTCTTTCAAACTGCTACTTTGGATAGTAAAATTAATTATCATTCTTTTGATTTACTTTCTTATTTTATAGCCATTTTACACTAGCATATCACTTTTCCCGCCATTCTGATTTACAGTTCCTTTATTCACATAATTTTCAATTATTCTTAACTTTTGGACACCAGTGTATATTGAAAAATAGTCATATTTTGTATTTACTTCGTATTTTAATAAAAATCCCAAAAAGATAGATATTTATGTTGCAGTTTTAAATTTGTTATTTATATTGAAAGAATAATTATATTTTACTTCGTTTATTTTTATGTCAATAAATATCTTGAAATGACGCATAATTAACGTATAACAAAACTCTAAATCTGTATTTTTGACCTCTATTCTCAAACTCTGCAGGCATTGCCGTAGGAATCGAAATTGTTTCAAATATTTCCTATTGCCTGGCACGCTGAATCATATTGGTAGGCTAAAAGGTTGCCTACACCTGGTATATAAAGTCATAGATCCATCCCTGCTAATCGCCAGGAATTTACAACGATAGAGACTGTAGATTCCCAACCTCTGTGTTGTATCATTATACATAAAATTTTTTTCAGTCAGATGTACCAATCATATTTTTAGACACATATTTTAATAATCTAAAAAATATTTCTTTTTAATCCTCTAGGTTACCTTGGTAAGGCATGGGGAATTCGATTGGAGCCCAGAAATCGAAGGAGTGGCCATAGGGGCTGTGTACTATGGTCAACTGCTAGGCTACATGCCCGGTGGTCGCATGGCCGAAGTATACGGCGGAAAAAGGACCCTCATGATCTTTCTATTCCTGGCATCTTTCTTCACAATTGTTACACCCTTCGCAGCTCGATTCTCTGTATATATCTTCATTGCATGCAGATTCTTTATTGGAGTTGGAACGGTATGTCGAATGTTCTTCATGTCAGTAATATAACTTGTGAAATTATCAGATAATAAATTGTAACAAAAGGTAAGATTCAAGTAAAACGAAATAAAAGCCGAAATAAGAAACTTTGTTAAAAATTTTTAAGTCGAGCTTTGGGACTCTAATTTCATTTTCATGTTCTCTTGCATTGTTTTTAAGATACTAAGGTTGAATTTGATTATATTAGTATACTTTCTTCTTTGGATTTACGCATTACTCAACTTTTATTGCTCTTTTTAAGTTTTTAAATTAATTCCTATATAAATTCTTGCAACTAAATTTTGCTATTGCAATATATATATATATAGAACTTTTTTGCAAATGCAAAAAATAAAACATTAATTATTTTTTTAAAAAATTTGATTCAAAATTTTAGTACAAGTATTTCAAAATTTACAGTAGACCATATAGAATCTCTGAGAAGTTTATAGTTTGCCCATAACTTCCTAGTCCAGACCCCTCGGAGGGCTTAGATGAGTACGGGTGTCACCATCCCGAGGTGACCTAGCGATCTTTTCCTTTTCCCAAGGGGTTTACTGTCTTTAGTCAACACGAGTGTCACGTCCCCGGGGTACCCTAGAGATCCTTCTCTATTTTCGACCCTCTTCTTTGTCATTCAATTTCCTTTTCTTCCTTTCCCTTCTAAGCCACAGACAAGTGTTTTAAAATAAACATTGTTAATTTCGCTTTTTAACTCAGACCAAAAATCGGAATTGTCTTTTTACCACCATACTTAGTGGACATTGTGAGCAAATTCTCCACCAAACGTATTTACTTTTATTTTTAGCACTAAACATACCAACACTTAATACATACCTATTTTCTACCTTAGAAAAACCGGTCTTTTGACTGGTTATGGTATGTTTAGTGTTAAAACTTTTTATACAAATATTGTGATTTTACATTTTTAAAACTGATTTTATAAAGGTGATTAGGAATTTTGTGCTTTGAATATTTAAAAAGTTGTTTGGCACAGCTTAACCAAAATTGACTCTTGCGCCATAAAACCCTACATTCACTTCCTCACTCACTCCAGGAATGGGCAAATTTTTTGACTCGAGGGCAACATTGTGGAAGGGGAGGATAACATAGGGCCTTGGCTTTTTTTAAATGATTGCATTTGTTAGTTAACTTTGATAATATTTGTATTTTTAGATATAAATTGTACCATCAAAACCAATGAATACTTTAAATAAAATGGCAATTTTATTCAATTTGTTGTGCTATATTCATTAGTGGTGTAAATAAGAATATTAGGGCCTCCCTTCAAAGTCGGGTTTTGATTTTAATATTTTATAAATTGGTTAAATGCATACTTAGTGTAAGTCAGGCCTTGGGCCCCTTAGAATCCTGGGCCACACCCAACTTCATATCAGTACCTTCAAGCAAATTTAGTGAGACAAATGTACCCTATCACACTTTTCTTCATCTCTTTTCATTCTTGAATTTGCTTGTTGAAATTCTCACCATAGGCAGCAAATTAATGTATGTTAACTTGCATCTATACAGAGTGGTCCTGAATTCATGATACAAACTTTAAGGATATTTTCAGGAAGTTGTAATAACCATTTAGTTCATAGGAATGTTTGGTCGCAAGTGACGCGGTTAAGGCACAAACAAAAAAATGAGACGAAAGGAAAGACTAAGTGTTTATTGAAAGCATCGTTGACAAGTAATTTTTTCAATAAATGTTCATAACATTAGCTATGAATTCCAGCTGCAGCTCACTTTGCCCCCATTGGCAGTCGGAGAAGATAATCTGCCGGATTCAAAACTTGTATTTGCTGAAAATGGAAGAGGTGTAAGCAATTTTAGCTTAACACTCTACAAACGGTCTGATGACTCACACTTACGTGATGAGCAACTGTTCTTGACTCTAGGCCAGGGGTGGTCAACCTTTTTGTGAAGAGTGCCATAATCTGATAAAAAAAAGAACTATGCGTGCCACTTCGAAATTTTCCAACAAACAAAAGAAAAAGAAAAGGCGAAAATGCCGCTTATACGCTTATTATGGAATTTTTACGCAAATAGCACATCATTTTATGCAAGTCTAAGTAGTTGAAATTTGAAAATAACATAATAAATAAAAAATATATATAAACTTAGGCTTTATTGTGAATAATCTTTTTGCAAGTTCAATTAGTTAGGTTAGAAATAAAAACTGAACATCACGAAACATTTAGTTCTAAATAATTATTAAGCAGTCAGTACTTTCTTAATGTTGGTTTAGAATTTGTACTTTATTGTACCAGGTCATCAATATTAGGATTATTTCTTGATGATGCGGGGGGAAAATAGGTTGTTTTAGGTGCGTATCAGCTAGTTTTGAGTAATATTTTGGTTTTATTATGTTCAAAATAGAAAACATTTGTTCAAAAACATGTTGGTCCACACCTATAACAATACATGGCAGCCAAATCGTCTAAATATGGAAAATTGCTTATCGATATAACTTTCAAAATTCAACATAGTTCGGTTCTCTTGCAGTTGAAATAAGTTCCTTACATATATATTTGCTTTTCAGTTTATTATGGTGACGTAGATCAATAATTCCGATTTAGTTTTAGGGTGGGTAACACTTACCGCCTTATAGAGATATTATAAAAGGATGTATGAAAAGGATCAGCATTTTTTATCATCTTGAGAAATTCATCAAACCAAGAACTAAATGCGTCCAATAAAATGGATATTAAGTTTTTACTTCTATCTTAGCTCGGAACAACTTTGGTAGATAGTTCCTGCATTAATGTGAAACGTGTTAATCTTTTTTCTCCAAATTCGAGAAGAAGAAAAATCAAAAGTTTGTTCCCAAAAGAAGATATATGATCAATCAGGTGAAGAAGTACACAATCTTTTCTTTGTAATCTTAAATTTAAATTATTTAATTGTCCCATAGTATCGGTAAGAAAAGCTTAATTCCAAAGCCAATCTTCATTCTTGAGTTGAACTCACTGAGTATTCTTATTTTCATCCAGATATCTTTTAAAAGTTCCGCTCCCTCAAATTCCAAACTCTCCCTAGTGCACTTCCCATAGAAAGCTGGCGCTCACAACAGTGTGAAGGAGTATTTCCTACATTATAATTTTAATTAAGCGTATTTAAAATAACTTTTGATTTTTTTCGTCTGACACAGCCGCATTTCCATAAAACATTAAACAATTGATATTTATCATTATTTTTTCAAATTCTTTAATTTTTCAAAAAGTCTTCGCGTACCACTATTACAACTCCGCCTTGCCACGGGTTGGCCATCCCTGCTCTTGGCTATCAGCCACAACGCTCAAGATGCTTTCTTCTAGGCTCAGACTGCTTACAGCTCTTCGTTGAATAGCATCATGTCTGATGAAGTGGAACGAACGTGTTTCACAAAGTTAATGATGTAACCGCGGAAAAATTCTTTGATCCGGCATTCGTCGATCAGGAAACTGCGCGTGATACATTCGTAGCGCAGATATGCCGTAACCATTTGCACTGCCGTACATGTAATGCATGTTTGCATTTTTGGCATACTTAATCTCCCATCGTAGACGCCATAACCATTGCAAATGGCACCTTTCCCTACTGAGATGCATCATATTGAATGGCGTCTAGACATCTACTGCCCTCTATCGGCAACGCAACCAACCGATTACTCTATTTCTCTTTTCTTTCATTTCCTTTGGTTGCGCCTCACCGCGTCATTGCGCCCAAACATTCCTGTACCTACCCTTGAAGTTTGTATCATGAATTCGGGACTACCCTGTATTTACTCTTGATCTTCATGCAAGAAAAACTCTGTTCACAAATTT
This sequence comes from Trichonephila clavata, assembly GCA_019973975.1. NCBI lineage: Eukaryota > Metazoa > Arthropoda > Arachnida > Araneae > Nephilidae > Trichonephila > Trichonephila clavata. Next base: position 6,217 of record BMAO01009874.1, on the reverse strand, counting down.
TGTTGAACTAAATATAGAGATCATTTTCTGTCTATTTGGTTTTCTGACTGCCTTGGTGGGTCGCAAAAGAACTCTTTGCAGTGCGCATGCGAGCTGCTATTTGCCGACCTCTGTCCTAGACTGTGGCCTAGTTTAGCTTTATGAAAAATATTCTCATCTTATTATATAATTAAAATATTTGTGATATCATTCTTGCATCATGATCATAAGTAAAACCCATTCACATTCTCAAAAAGTCATGAAAGTTTTGTTTTCAGGCTCCCGTGATCCCTGTTCTTTTCTACATGATCTCCCGTTGGATACCAGAATCTGAGCGCAGTTTCAACGCTTCTTTTATCCTGGCGGGATATGGAGTCGGAACATTCATCTCATTCCTCTCGTCAGGGTTATTGTGTGCCATAGATTTCATGGGGGGTTGGCCCTCCGTCTTCTACGTAGGAGGTACTCATTTTATTTCCTATCTTAAACTAATAAACCAAAATGATGAATCGCAATATCGGGGAAAACAATATCTATACATGTATAGGGGAAAGGAACTCGCTAACTCATCACGATATCTTCTTGCTTTGTCTATGGATTTAGTGCATATCTACGAGGCCAATTCGGAAACTAACCACCGTCTGGGTGTGGCCCTGGAAGCACGGTTCGGAGAGCCCTTAATCAAATGCACGAGCAATATCTCAGATTCAGTAAGCTTCCAGTCGGAGAATGAGAGTGTCGCAGGGCTAAGAGTTTGCTAGTTATAACGTGACAAAATGTGTACCTCCAAAGAAAATCCCACGAAATGTGAGGTGCGAGGAGTGATAAGATTTCTTTGGGCTACAAAAACTGTCAGCAGTGTGTGCCGTATATGGGTCAAACATTTTGAATGAAGGTGTAGTGCATCAATGGATATGCTTTTTCAAGGACGGAAGAGCAAACATCCATGAGAGAGGAATAACGAAGTGGAACTCTGTAGTGAGTGCTGATCTCATCCTATTACCATCTAATCATTGCAATGAAAAAGTGGCTTGGGGGACATTTTGCTGACGAACTTAAAAATGCTGTGACATATTAGTTTAAGTCACAGGCGGCCACTTTTTATACAGAAGGAATTGGTAAAACGGTACGACAAGAGCTTAAATAATGGAGGAGACTATGTTAAAAATAGAGGAGAGTTGTACCTTTGATATGTAAATAAATTTTTCTCCTCTCTGTCCTAGTTTGTTTTTACAGCGATTCGGGGGTTACTATCCGAATCCCCCTCGTATACTGGTTGAAAAGTTCCAATCACAAGCGAAAGCAGGTCTGGAGCTTGAGGACTGTAAAGAATGTCCTGTGGTGATGCATCAAGTTTAAAAAGAGATGCAAGAATGGCCTTGCAGTTAAAAATATGGTCTAATGTTAGTTGGGTTTGTGGACAATTTCTGCAGAGGGGGTAAGATCGGGAATTGTCTGGAGATATTTTGATACCTATGAAATGACCCGTGCACAGTCTTGCTACTATAAACGACAAATTTCTAGGGCAATTGAGCACTGGGATAGTTGGTTTTATGAAACTCTGGTTATATACAGAAATTTTAAGCTTGTCAACCGCATTTGCATCCACCGAGGTGACAGTAAAAGGTTGATCCAAGCCCCGAGCCTCCTTAGCAAGGATGTCCACACGATCATTACTCCCTATGCCCACGTGGGCAGGAATCCATTGGAGTGTACTTGGTTTATCAATCTGTCAAAGGAGAATGTTGATGCCTTGTCCCAGATTGGTATCTCCATTGCAAATGGCCTAGAGAGTTGATTTTGAGTCTGAGAAAATTACCAGACTTTTCCTTACATCATCCGGGAAATGTGACACGAAAAAAGTGAGGGTTACCTTTATATTGCAATTAATTCAATAGAGAAGTCTGATGCTATTTGGTCTGTAGGAATTTTGAGTTCAGCATTAGCAACGGAATCTTTAGAGCTATAAGACCTACAGGTTTGAAATTGCCAAAAGTGCTATGGTACTACCACATCAACTTAGAATTCTGATTTGACCAAAAGTGATTTAATATTTTGCTTTGGCTTATGAATTTCTAAAAATTTAGGCGTTGAAGCTGATGAGAAAACTGAGTAGTTAGCTTCTCATTTGCCTCCATTTTTTAAGTCCAAATTTGCCTCTAGATTACAGTTGATGGACATAGAGAATATTTCTGGATTTGAATGCACAGGAAAAATTTATTGGCCATATTGACGATGTTGAGTAAAGTACCTTTAATATAATGGCTTGTTTTTGATGCGTTATGCGTTGAAGATTGCAACATGTCTCCGGAAATAGATATCTCAGGTAAATTTTACACTATCCGGTCTGTTTTTGGAGATCTTTGAATATATTTATTTGTTCTTTGTATCAGAGTTATACATGCGACTCTTTTTCGAATGGATCATCGAAAAAAATAGTATTCTTGTTTTCTAAAACTGTTTAGAAGTTTCTTAAAGTGGGGAACACTTATTTAAGAGAACTGAAATTTTTTTAAATGTCTTGCACTCGTTGTACCGAGTTGTACATTAAAAAGATTGCTGGCTGCGATTGTACAGTTTCTATCTTATAAATACCCTACGTCAAAAGCGAGCACTCTAGTTAGTGAATGCGTAAAGAAACAATTAATTTAAACTAAACTCAATGGCGCAACAGCCCATGAGGATCAAGACCTACAGTGATCATCTCCGTTTTCATGACCTTGGGCACTGAGATGCATGAGCAAATGTTCCGGTTAGGTGGTCAGTCTAAAGAGAAATCTTTGGCTATTAAATTGACCATTGGTTATTAAATTGTAATTTTTGAGAAAATTCAATCAGAATATGTTTTCTGAAATTTAAAGATGCTTAGAATATTTTGAGGCCAGTTCGAAATAAAACAAATAAATAAAAATAGGAGAAATTTAAGATAAACTCATAGCGTCTCCGTATGCATCGACTGAAACAGCGTATAAGTTCACATAAAGAATTCATTTTTGAGCGATGATAATATTAGCCTAAAAGAGGCAAAGACAAAAGTCAGTGAAATTGATTTTTACCGATTTTTTTAGACAAGTAAGTAAATATAAGTAAAGACAAGTAAGTAAATATATTGCCAATTTTATAAAATAAACTCTGCTTTTTGATCCAATGTTTTACCAGCGGCACTTAAACTGTCATTGACAAGTATACTCGATTTTCGTGACACCCATAACAACACACTCTCAAACGGAGGGGGGGGGACGTGCCAAAATTAACTGGTCAAAAAATTGTTTTTCAATTTAATATTTTAAAAATAATAAATTACTTCGAAATTAAGTTGGTTTTTCCCTTGACAGTAAATTTCCTTTCTAACATATCTAATTTGGATTAATTATGTGCTATAATTTCTTTTGGTCCCATTTCTTTGATTTTATTCAGGTTTCGGTGGCTTTTCTTGGTGTCTTCTTTGTTATTTATTTATTTATGAAACTCCTGAAGAGCATCCGTCAATTACCAAGAAAGAGCTGTTATATATTTCCGAAGAACTTGGCAAAATAGAACATAAACAGGTATTGAATACTACCAGAAAAGTTCTTACTTATTTTCTTTTTTGATTTTAGAAACTAAAAAATTTAAATTTGATAAAATCCGGCAATTTTTAGCTTTTGCTTACCCCATAAAAGATTTTTTTTTGCATAATCGTTTTACTCATTTCCATTATAATTGCCATAACCATGTCGAGATTTGCTGTCGAGATCAGTTGTGGAACATTTTATATTCTTGCCTTTTTTGCACAAAAATATTCAAAGTTGAGTGTTAAAAACAGCGAAAAGGTTCCTGAAAGTTAGTCGGATAGTATAAAACAACATGAAAAATTTTCTCAAACGGAACTAAGCATTAACTGCAGCCACCAGTTTTAGGCAATCTAAACCATAGGTTCCCAACCTTTTTTGAACTGGCGCCCCCTTTTCTAGTGAATATTTCAATACCGCCTCATATCGTTTTAGAGAAATATAGTGTACATAATACATAACGAAAACAGGAGTTAAATTTTTAAAAATATTCTATTACTAATAGAATATATTTTTTAATTTAATTTTTTTTCTAAAGTCCCAATTTCTTTCTTTGCGAATCTAAAATAGCTATTGTCACAAATATATTTAAATGTGTTTTATAATATAATTTAGTCATAATAGGATATTTTTTGTTGGAATTGAAACGCGCTACTCATCTTCATTTAAAAGAGTGGAATAAAAGTTTTAGTTACCTGTTATAAAGACAGGCAGGGGGTTTGATGATACGAAGTAATTCATAATAAACTATTGCTTTAAATATAAATCGACAGTTTCAGCCTTTAAGAGATCACACGTTAATTCCTGATTAACATATATAATTAGGTTTCTTGGATAATATACGTAATGAAATGCAGTGGATGAAACAATTTTCCTACTGCTCACAGACAAAGACAACACGTACACTACAGAAATTCAAATGCACTATATCATTCAATTTAATGTAGGTCTGAATGTAATGTAATCTTTAAGAGAGTTTTTCACATTCCCTTCCCGAACTACCAAAATATGTGAATTTTCGTACATGTTATATAGAAATGATTTAAATACGTACAGTCAACATAAGGTAAACAGTATTATAAAGTTTACTTTTGTTAGTACATAATCAGTGTTTATTTTTAGTCATTTTTAGACTATATTTGGTTTATCTTCCCAAGTCTCTCCGTGCCATCTCAACGCCCCATTTTCACCTAAATGATGAAACAGTTTTAAAAATCGTGATTCTGAACGCTTTCGCTATTTTAAACCTAATTATTTCGTTACCCACTAAATAAAATTATAATTGGGTTACAATATAAATATGTGCAAAATTCAGAGGAGGATAACTACAATCACTTGTGTGTGGGTATCCAGTCAATCAGTTCATAAATTCATGTGACGTCATAGTCACGTTATAAATGCAATCAAGTGTTTCAAGCCAATCAGTTTATGTGCTGCGCTGTTGCCAACTTCTATATTTTACAAAAAAAAACTTTTTTCTTTTTTAAAAGAGATACATACTTGTTAATATTACTAAAATATACATAGGTAAAGAATAATGCATTTGAATTTATAAAAGTACACGCATAGTTAATTTTTATATATTTTTGGAAGTTTTTTAAAGAATCTTAATACACATATATATTCACATAATTATCAAAACTAAAATTTATCTAAATTTTAAAAGAACAACAATTACAAGTCTGATGTCAGTTTTGATTTGAATGGAGAACACGTGATATTTATCATGTGACGTCGTGAATTTAGCCCATTGTATTATCAGAAATTTGCGTACATTTACTTTTATTTACTAGATACACTAGTTTTTGCGTTTTAGCGTCACCACAGTCGAATTGGCGCCACGCAAATCTCGATATTTTCCTCCAAAATCTGATTGGTATCTTTTCATATAAAATACGCTAGGTATCTATGTTATTTGGATATCAAGGTGCGATTCCCTTGGCGTCCATTTTGCTGCGGTGACACTAATACGCAAGTCAAGATACACTATATCATCATCAATTATTATATAAGTTTTTTTTCATTCGCCTTTTTTTCCCTCTCAGATTAAGAAGATACCTTGGAAATCTGTTCTAACATCCGTTCCGTTTTGGTCTCTGGCCTTGGGCTATTTTGGTCAATTCTGGATTTTGGGCTTCTTTTGTACAGTTCAGACTTTGTACATGGGTACAATTCTTAACCTAGATAGTATTACGGTCAGCAATGATTCTTTTTATTTATTGTATATAATTTTTTATTAAAAATGTTTTTTTATACTTATTAATACTTCTTGATTAATACTTCCATATTAACTCCCAATACCCTTAGAGAATTTTTGGAAAAATCGGTATCGAATAAAGGAATGTTCAGAATTCTTTTGCCAAGCATGAAATATAGGGTCTCCGGAAAGTATAACTACATTTTCAAAAATTAAGATATAGGAGAATTTTACTAATGGTTTTGCAATCCATTAAGGGTCTTAGGACCCTTAACATATATCTGTGCACTCGAAAAAAATATCCTTCTTAAAACCAATGTAACTTAGCAATAAAGCAAAAACAATCATTTAAAATTTTTTTCACATGATAATCACATATATTTACATTCGTTCTCAAATTTCCGAGAATTTGAGAATTTTTTAAAATTTATAAGGAAATAAAAATTGGACAATTTTTCAAAAATTTGAAAAATTAGTATTTTACAACGCG
>BMAO01009872.1:0-14225 GCA_019973975.1 Trichonephila clavata | reverse complement strand
AAAAAATGAAAAGTGCGCATTGCAGAGACATTATTTCAACTACTGAAAACGATCCAAACTTCTTCAAGTCCTTTGTTACGGGTGAAGAAACCTGGTGTTTCCAATATGACCCTGAAAAAAAGCGCGGAATGGAAGTCAGAAAATTCACCGCCCAAGCGAAAAAAAACAAGGAAAATTCCATCCAAAATCAAAATGCTTATTACATTCTTCAATGATAGGTGTATTATCTATAAAGAATTTGTTCCAACTGAACAGACAATTACAGCTAAGTACTACTTAGCTGTTTTTAAAGCGTCTGATGGCCAGAATTTATCGCATCCGTTCAGAATATCGGACTGAAATCAGTGTGTGTTTGTTACACGACAATGCACCCTGTCACACCTCCCTTATTATTCGTCGATTTTTGGCAAAAAAAATAATGCCTGTATGTTGAACCATCCACCGTATTTACCTGATTTAGCACCCTGAGACTACTCCTTATTCTCAAAACTTAAAATGAAATTAAAAGTGTTATTTTGAGCATATTTCGACTTTACAAGTAATTCCGTCGCATGCTTTGCAGGCCATTCCACAAAGTGATTTACAACAACCATTCGATTCCTTAATAAATCATTGTAAAAAGTGCACAAAAGCAGGAGGGTTCTATTTTGAAAAAAGAACCAAAAAAAAAAAAAAAAAACAGGAATTAATTTTTTGTGTCCATTTCTTTTTACGGACACAGTCTTAAAACTTATTTGCCGCACTGTGTGTCTTTTAATCAACTTTTTATTTTATTTACCTTTATTGGTAACATAAGATGCATTCGAGAGTAACTAAGCACAGCTGTGAACTAAAAACAAACTTGTTTGATTTGATTGGTATTCGTAACTTCGAAGTAAAATCTGCGCAAAAAAAAAAACGCATGCGGAAATTTTGTGCAGACATACAGAAGATACCTAAGGTTGCTCTACACGACTCAAATCTGACAAACAATGACTCAAATTGTGGATGCAATATCGGTGTAGGATATTTTTTGTTTCGCGTTGAATTTATAACTGAAATTCACCAGCTTTGGGGGGCCCTTGCAGCCACTTAATCCGCCTCTGAGTGCATCCTACAATAAATTTCCAAAAAATGTCGATTTCTAAAAGAATATAGAAACCAGAATTATAAAATTGCTTAATGAAAAAGTCAATTCCAGTTACTATAACCAAGAATTTATAAGTTGCAAGAAATTAAAACACATATTACAGAACACTTGAATGAGGAATACGTGCAATTTTCCTGCAAAGCGAGAGTAATTGTTTATTGTATATAAATCCTGCTGATCATAGAGAATACTGTCATCAATAAAGTACTTGCAGAGAGTAAATAAAAATTGTAACAAAAACTTCGAATAATTTCACTTGCTTTAAAATTTAAAAAACATGCGGGGAATCAAGAGAGACAAGTAAAAAGGAAAGGGTTTGAAAGAGAAAGAAAAGAGAATTGATCATATAAAAAGCTAAAGCGTAATTGTTGTAAAATAATTACTGATATTAAAATGGACTATTTGAAAAATAGCATTTGTATGCATTTTACGAATTGACTTAATTACACCCATAAAGTATACGCAGAGTGGTCAATGGAGTTCCTGTTTCCTTGAGGAAATTTAACCTCCTATCTTTGAAGATTGGGTGTTGCTTAGTTTTAACTTAACCTTAGCCCAGTACTGCGTTAAAGTATTAAATTTATAAAAAGTATCAAGGTTAAAAATAGAATTTGAATAATTTATTAAAAGTTTTAAAAACTTAGAGGTGAAGGAAGTGCTGTGAAAATTTTTAATAATCATGAAATAATAGTGCTTAAAGTGAGTAGTTGAGTGTAACAAAAAAGAATTTTAAAAAATTAAATAAGATATGAATGAGTTTAATGTGTCCCAACACTACGCGTATCGGGGGACCGAGTGCGCTTGCGTGAGGGATTTATCTTTGGGTGAAGAGCGGCTAGCGGGCTGTCCCGTCTAGTCGATGCTCGTAGTGCATCGACTTCGATTGCCCGAAAAGCGGGGGTTTATGAAGTACTTTAGGAGAAACGGCGCTGGCCGATCGGGGTGCAGCCTCTCAGAGTGGGAGAGGCGCATGACAGTGAACATTGGCACCCATAAAGGAAAAACATGACATATTTACAACACGTTAGAAATGTCAATATATAAAAGTTGTATGCTTATTGAAATTATGCGAAAGAAAATATATTACATATACAGGGTGATTCGCTACCAGACCGAAAAACTTGCAGGGTGTGTATGGGGGTATAGAGACGACCAATGGCGTAACAAAGATTTTGGAGCCCTCTGCAAAGTTAGGACTTGGAGTCCCAAGCCAGATCTTACAAAGGATTACGAAATCATATGTACATGGCCTCAGAGAAACTTTGGGCCCCGTAAAGTTTTGCCCCCCCACCGCGATTAAGGCGTGTACGTAACGCCACTGGAAACGAATCGGAATGACATAGGAATGTAGGGTCGCAATTGCCGTAGTTGCTAACTATGGTGCAAAGATACAGAGAAAAAGACCACAAACAGCAACACATGAATGGGATAGAAAACATTTTATTGAAAGGTTGTAAAAAAAAAACAGGTTTTCGAAATTGTGAACAGAAGTCATCTGGCAAGTCTGACAGCAATGCTGCATGGAATCCCTGACGATCTGGAAGATTCTTGGCATGCCACGTATCGATGAGATCTTAAACTGGGGAACGGTCGTCTCGTACACCAAACTCTTCACACTTGGAAAAGGCTTGTTCAGGCATCATCCCCGATACAAAAGCAGAGTGGCATGCCCATTACAGTACGCAGCTCCATACACGATCAGCACCGACCAGTGCTTCGTGAAAATATGAGTTCAACCTACTAGAAAAAATGAATCGTAAATGACAACTTCAAGCAGGATGTTTTCATGAAATCTTCTGTTCAGTGCTATCTACTGCAAGAATGCCTGGAGGAAACTTGCAGAATGTAAGGAAATCCATGCATATCCGTTGTCAGGCCTGTAGTGCTCATAATATCGAAAACTTGTAGTAGTACAACCTTTCAATAAAATGTGTTCCGTCTCTTTTCTCTGCACCATAGCTCTCAACTATGGTATTTGATTATGGCGAATCTTCAATTCTGAGTAGTCTCTGTATATATATAACCCCTACACTTACATATATATAATAAGAGGGTGATATTTCTCAAAGTAATTTCAAATTTCCATCTTCAAGTTCTACTATTATTTGGAATACCTTTTCATATATTTCAGATAATCTTGCTGTAAGTGCATCAAAAGTTTCACATAGAAGATTTCAGAATGTTAGGTTTTGGACATTATCTCATTAAAGGAAATGTTTAGCATTTTTCTGGTGGAAATAAACTTTTTGACAAATATTGAGCAAGTGTCCGAAAATAGTGTTTTTCTATACTATAAATATATTCATTTTTCCATGAACTTTTAATAGTTTGGAAGAAAGAACTTTATGAACAACTTCGAATGCGAGAAAACCTAAAGAGATGATCAGCATACCTCTTATAGGATTCTATACATTTTCCAGCAATATTTTTTTATTAAATTTAAACAACTTTCTGTGAACCACTTTAAATTAGACAAATTTAAAATAAATGATATTAGTTGGTCAATGTTATACATATTACTTTTTTACACAGCCAGGAAATGCTGATTTTTAAATACTGATGGCATGCAATTTAAAACAAAACAAACCGATATTTTCAATAAACAAAATTCATTAGAATAGCTAATTATTCCTAATTGCTACATGTGAATATTACACTTAAATTTAAATTCCATTTACACAAAACGAAGAGAAGTAAATATTTTTATATTATTAACTTAAAATATGGACAAACAAACAACATAATCTGACATTATAATTTCTTCCATATTAACTTGAACTTCAGAAAACAAACCAAAAAAAAAATTGGATAAATATTCCCATACGTATTTGAATAAAATGGTCATAAAACAATACTTTCGAAATCTACCAGACATAATTTTCATAAAATATTTAAAAAGAGATAGAAGTTCCAGAAATAAAATATACAAGAAACGTTCTTTCAGAAAGGCAATGAAATTAAATTTTTATTAGTCAATATTATTACATCTTTGCCTTAAAAAACAATACAAAATAAAAGTAACATGTTAATGATCAACAATGAGCACTGCCCATTATGATTATTCATAAATGCATTTTTGTCGATAATTAATTGAAACAAAATTATAGTAAAACATTTGATTAGTTTACATACCAGCTTTTTCAATTGAAAATATAAGAATGATACCTTTAACTAAATTATATAATATAAATCTTAAAAATCCTTGGAAATTCAAAATTTCTAATTTTTTCCAAGGAGTAGATTTTTATTAAAAAATGCCTATAAAAACTAAATGCTGTAAATATGAAAAACTCATATTTTAGATTTTCCATGAGTATGTAAATGGTTTCTTGAAATTACCAATTTGAGCGAAAGCTTTGTTGCATACTTAACAAACATGAGGTTTTTTCTTTGTATGAATAAGCAAATGGGAACTTAAATTTCCCTTTTGAGTGAAAGCTTTGTTGCATATCTCACAAACATGAGGCTTTTCCTTAGTATGAATACGAAAATGAATTTTTAATTTTCCACTGTGGGAGAAAGCTTTGTTGCATACTTCACAAACATGAGGCTTTTCCTTGGTATGAATAAGCAGATGTTCTCTTAAAGTACCAATACGAGCGAACGCTTTGTTGCATACTTTACAAAGATGAGGCTTTTCATTGGTATGAATAATTAAATGATCTTTTAAATGACCACTACGAGAGAAAGCTTTGTTGCATATTTCACAAACATGAGGTTTTTCCTTAGTATGAATTCGGAAATGAAGTTTTAATGTGCCACTGTGAGCGAAAGCTTTGTTGCACACTTCACAAACATAAGGCTTTTCCTTAGTATGAACAAACAAATGCTGTTTTAAATTACTACTATAAGAGAAAGCTTTGTTGCATACTTCACAAACATGAGGCTTTTCCTTAGTATGACTACGGATATGAAGTTTTAATGTGCAAATGTGAGAGAAAGTTTTGTTGCATACTTCACAAACATGAGGCTTCTTCTTGGTATCAGTATGCAAATGTCTTTCTAAACTCTCAAATCTAGAGAAAGACTTGTTGCATATTTCACAAACATAATGCTTTTCATTGACATGAATAGGCAAGTGATGATTTAAATTATCATTTACAGCAATAGCCATGTTCATTATTTCAAAATGGAAATTTTTTTAAAACAAAGCATTGGAAATGGCCATGTCACTTTCACCTTACAAATAATTGTTTATAATTATAATACTTTGCATATCAGACTAATTAATTTTTAATGCAAAATTTAAATCAAAACATTTACTGTATCATATAATTTAAGCATAATATTAAATACAGCTTTAAGATAGCATTTATATAAAATAAATAAAAATTTAAAAAATATTCTTTGAATAATTAATAAATTTCATTTATGCAGACCTTTAGATTAAATATAAGCTTGTCATAAGCAATTAAAAGGGAAATTTAAAAGAAACAAAATGATTGATGATTAATGATTAATGGCTGCCTGGCGGATAATTCAAAAGGGGCTTATGTATGAAACATGTATCAACAATAATAACACTTCAGGTATAAAACAATAATCTTCAAAGAAGAACTGGTTCAAATGCAAAATTTAAAATTTTTATAAGGATTTAAATTCAAAGAATGCTACCAAAAAATTTCTCAAATAGTAAAATTGAACTGTTATGTAAAGTGTGATTATTCAAATAAAAAGAAATATATTAAATGTTTCACTTCTTTCTTCAGGTTAGGAAATATTGTCTTCATAATAGTGCTGTTCTTTGAGAGGGAATTGTAATTTAACAGCTGAAAATCTGAAATATTTTAATTTTAACTTTATAAGCATTATTAAAAACTTTCATAGAAAACGATGGCTTCAGTAAAACACTCCATATTTATAAAATGAACTTTTTTTCTTAAAATCCTTAATTGGTTTTCTTTTAAGGCTTTAAATTCTCATGTGTTCTTAATGCGTGAATTTGGCAGGTGAGAAAACTGTCATATCTTTGTGTGATTGAGAAAAAAATGGAAATTTTTTTTTTGTTATCCATATTCCACTTTTGAAGAAACGTTTACAAATCTAGGAATATATTAATCAAATATAACAGGATCATTGGCTGAACTAATTATGGTTTCAGAATGAATATTTCTTCTGATCTTTTTTGTCAGAGCATACCATTCGAACCTTCATTGGGATTTTGAATGCAATTCATTTAATTTTTCAGAGAATACGAAATGCATACGCTGAGCTTCCTCTCACCTAAACTTGATATATCTATATTATTTCCTTCAGATGCTTTTCCATTTGTCATGTCTCTTTCAAAGGTAGCACCAGCAATCATTCCCTAAAAGACATTGATTATACATATCAGAACATGAAAAAGATTACTGGATTTTAAAATTTTTTAGAATGAAATAATAATACATCAGTTATTCCAACTAAAGGAATGCTCAAAGGAGGTATATTGAAAAGAAAAATATTTTATTTTGTAAACAGTATGCTGTTAGGTAAATGTGAGTATATTTGCATTCCCTTTATTCTAGATAAACATGAGGTTAAATGGTATTTGAATTTTTGGCACTGAATCCCATTGGGACATATCGTGCCAAAAACTTAATAAAAAATCATTAAATTAAAAAATTAAGTGAATCATACTTTTATTTGATGTCTTTGTAATTTATCTTGTTTTCTTTCCAATAGTTACAGTAGGTGTACCTTCCCAAATGAGTGTTAAATAATGTTGCGCTGGAAAGCAGCGATAGTTCTGTTGGTGAAAAATCTTGTAAAGGACATCAGGATCAATCTCCAGAAAAAGATGCCTATTTTCATCTCTTGTATATTTAAGACTGAGAAATATTTCACCTTTTTTATTAATCATCCAAACAGATTGATAAGCAGATTTGTAACAAAATCAATTATTATAGAAACTTGCACTAGTTTTCTAACTAAAAATTTTCAGATTAAGGTATCATAAAATATTTAAGTCCTAGGAATGAAACTTTCACATCTCTTTTCAAAAAATATTGTTAATAGCATTAAACAATTATTAACAACAGCTCATAGACCAGAAGCAAATGGTAAGGTTGAGAGGTTGGACCAGACAATAGTCTCACATTTAAATTGTCAAGTTAATGAACCTTCTAGAAATGTCCCTTGGTCCAAATTATTTAAAAGTAACTCAAAAATAGAACTTAATGCTTCACTCTATAATTAAATTCACATTAGCATATTTAACTTATGAAGCATTACACTTTACAAATCTTTAAAGCAAAATATTTACTCGCCAGTATAAAAAGTAGAAAAATAACGTTTGTGATAACAAAACTATCACAATAGAAATAAAAATACAATATGAGACTAAATTGGTTGATGAATTAATCCTAATGCTTCAGCTATATACTAATAATACAAATATCAAAACACTAGAAAGCTTTCTCGAACATTCAATGGTCTTAATAAAATTCGAAGAAAATTTCTCATGTCAATTATGAAATTGATAAAACATATACTCACACAGAAGAGAAAACAAAATCAGTACATGTTTCAAAATTAGGAAAATATCATACACTATGCATTACTGAATTCTAAAACTGAGCCATGTATAAATTACATAAAGTTTATTTCTAAAGTATCATTGCGGTGTATTAACTTTTTTGCATTTTGTGTTGAGATAATTATAGCATTTCAAGATTCATGGTGAATGTTTTTAAAATTATAACCATGGTTGTATAAAAGTCAAAACATCTGATCTCACTGCATATAGATAACCAACTTAACTTTAATGCTTTTAAAAAAATACGTGTGTTACCGGCAAAGTATGAAATTTGAAGTTGTATATAATGCCCACAAAACTAAACGGCAATGTATGAAATGATTCATATTTCAAACATTGCCTAGGTATTTTATAGAATGTCTAATGAGAAACCAGTAAAGTATAAAGTACATGTCTGATTTGTTTAAAATATTTCATGGCCAGGCAGGAGACTTTTAACGCATGCCTCAGGCTCTGACTTCGTCAGTTGTTCTTTGTAATTTATTCAGGAGAGTGTCAAAGTTCTCACTTACTTAACCTTGTTTTTAAAAAATTAGTTTTTTTCCTGTGCTGCATGAAAATGGAGGAGCAAGCTGTAGTATTGGAGAATTAATTATGGTCTATAGACATGAAACAACTGGTGAACAATGAACTGCCCAAAATGAGAGTTAATGGTGTAAATAAATAAATAAAAAATACCAGTTTTTTTTAAAAAACTGAAACTATTTACTAGAAGTTAATAACTGATGTACAAAAAGCCAAAAATAACTGCTAAGAAAGAGCCCAGAGATGGCTATTGGTAGCCGAATAGCTATTATGAGATGTCTGTGGAAAATAAAAGTCAATTCATTTCACCTGTTAAAGAAGGAGAATAATATACAGCAGTGGTCCCCAACAATCAGTTTGTGGATCAAATGGTATGAGGCCACTTATTGAGCATTAATTTATTCCTTTTATTTATTAGGGTGTATTTCTCTCATGCTTGTGTGACTTTCCCCTTTACATTTCATGTTAAATTCCCTTAAAATTCATTTTTGGTGTAACTGAATTTTATTCTGAAACATGTTTAAATACAAATAAATTTGTATTAAACATGTTTAATACAAATAAACATTAAATTTGTTTTAAACATGTAAACAAAATCCCACCTTCAGTGGACCATGGTAAAATTATCAAACGTTGACTGGTTGGCAGGGATAAAAAGGTTGGGAAGCACTACTATACAGCAATACATCACAGATTATGAGTTAACTTACATACTTCACGAAGCTTATTTGGCTATTGAACATGGAAGAACATGATAGAATTCCAAAGGAAATTTCAACAAAATAAAAATACGTTACATGCTATAATATTAAACTGTACATCCACCTTTGTGATCGTTGCCAGAAAAAAACTGAAAATTATTTTAAAAAAGCCATTGTTATGAAACTTTAAATTTTTTTCCTAATGCCAATATATTACTACTTATAATGAGTGGGAAATACAATGGCTTCTAACGACTTGGAACTTCTGAGGGAAGTTTAAAACAAGTATATGTGCAAAATCCCAGTTAACTTTGCATCCTAAGAACATGCTAAGAATTAAAAATATTTCTGAACACAAAATTCCTCTCCAGTCAATTACAATTGGACTAAGGATTTGTCAAATGTATGCGTAAAACAAAGAAGCAAAATAAGAATTTTTTTTAAATGCAAAAAAAATGTACAGTAGAATGTCGTTTATCCGAACATTTACTATCCAGAGCGTCAAATATCCGAACCAAAGTCTGGATACATTTTCGAACAGTGCAATGCTCAACAGTTGTTTTGTGTGAGACCAAAAGTGACGGGAAACCCCAAGGTCAGAGACGTTTGGGGAATTTCAGTTGTGTGATTTGGTAAACATCTGTGCGGAATATTAGATCAGTTTGTTTCCAAGTGAGGGGGTGTATATATGCTCTTTTGTTGATGTAGATACCTGGATGGCATGCGATGCAGAAGACTGTGGATTACAAATGATAAATAATGATGAGATTGTGACTTCTGTGCAAAAAGAATCCGACCTTGTTGACGATGAAATGGATGAATACGAGGATAACAACAAAGAAAGTAGCAAGGGTCCATCAAATGCTGACATGTTCTTTGCGTTAGAGACGGTTATGAAGTGGTACGAACAACAATCAGAGTGCTGTCCTACTCAACTACTGCTGCTGAAGAGAATCAGAGACCTTGTAGTGAAAAAATGAAGGTGTACAATGGTACAGAAAAAAATAAGTGATAATTTTCCACAATCAAGGTAAAACTGCGACATTTTGCACCTTTTTTGCTTTTTTTTCAAGCACGTTTCACGGATGTGATGATTTTCAATATTGGTATAGTATCCAGTATCACATACTGCATAGATCGCATTCGATTTTCGGTTGTCTGAACAATCGCTAATCCGAACGGTGTACAGTCTCAATTGATCAGGATAAATGACGTTCTACTGTAATTCAAAATGTCCTTCCATGTTGCAACAAGAAGCTGAATTTTAATTTCTTACTTTTTATTTGAAAATTTGGTAAAATTCTAGCACAGCACACTGCTGTATTTGGGAACAAATTTTTTTCGCCAAATGGCGCTCAGGAAAGAAACCGCGTTTTTCAAAATGGCACCAGAGACAAAAACAAGAGGGAAAAATGTGGTTTTCAATGTGATGAGAGACAAAAAACATGGTTTCTACAACAGAGAACATAGGAAACATCAAATCAAAAATAAGAAATTAAATGTAAATTCTATCCGAATTTCAGACATCCATACCAAGATTCTATTAATCCTTCTTTCATACAAAAAGCAATCATTACTTCCTTACCTTTTAATCAGAAGAAAATTTGTCAAAGTTTTTATGAAAAAAATGTGGTCTCTAAAATAGCTTCTACAAGAAAAACTGAAAAAGTGTCACTTCTAAAACGCTACAATGGGGGAAAAATCCAATATGAATGCTTTCGGCTGATGAACTAACGATCTCCATTTTTTTCAAACACAAATTACTAACATGTTTCTGACACACATACCAAAATGTTTTCAATTATTCAGCCATTCACATAAAGAGCAATCACTTCTTTCTTATCTCTGTAGCAATATAATCTATATAAGCCAGTAACTACCTCCGCACCATGGTGATCATTTTGGTGTAGTGGTTAAGTTACTCGGCTTTGGACCCAAAAGTCCCGGTTTCTGTCCTACAGGCTATGCATGCCACCTCATCTCCTTCACTCAAAAGAAAATATATTCATTTGTCGAGCTTCAAAAAAGAAAGCATGGTTTCCAAAATGGCCTTCAAGAAGAAAACAGAAAAACCATTGCTTCTAAGATGCAATAGTGAGAAAAAACATCATCGAAATTGAATTTATCAATGCATCTCCCTTTAACTAACATTCTTTCAGCAGTTATTTCATTTGAAAAAAAGAAAGGAAATGCCACTCATTACTTCAATTTTAGCTTTCTGGAAAAAATATCTTACACGTTTTCAAATTGACTGCCAGAAAAAAAATGACTGCCTGCCCATATCAGGAAAAACTGAAAAAATCCGGTCCGAATAGGGTTACTATTCCCTAAATTTTGCAGAGTTGCTAAATTGTAAACTTTATTGCCACAAAGTATGCCCTGGTAGGATCCACCCGAAAATTTTGTTTTCCTTAATAAGAAAGACATAAATTTTGTTTGGTGCAACTTTAATTTTCCTTTTTGTATTTTGAATAATTTTTTTTATAGTGGCACTTACATTATTTCTTCAGAATAACATTTGTAATTTTTAGGAATGTACATCATTGATATAATAGCCTTATTATGACCTCTTTTCCATACTTTGCCTAAACAGCTTTGGTCATTCTACAGAATGGGTAAGCATTATATACAATGTTTAGGCAAAGTAAGACATATTTCATACTTATTGTTGTGATATAGTGTGTGTTTAGTTTTCTTCCAAAAGTAATTTTCATCCAAGTATAATTATAATGAAAGATCTAACTCTCTACTACAAAAATTTGTATATGCTGTAATTAATTTTGAAGTTATATACGATTCATAACATAAATGGGGATGAATGTATACCATACATAATATTTAAAAAGCATAATAATTCAATAATTTTAAAAGGCACTTATGTATTAACATCATTGCTGCAGAATTGGTGCCACATAAATTGGGCCATATCAAACCGACAAAAAATTTCTAACAAGTTTCATAAGAAAAAAAACCAATCAGTCACAGACTTTGGTGGAAAATGAAGACTTGAATGGAGCCAATTTGGCTGAGATGACGTTAATATGCAAGAACCCATTAAAACTTAATTCAAAACTATTAAATCATTTAAAATGCTATTCTGGAAGAAATATAGCTGCCTTTTATTATACATTTAAAATATGAAAATACTGAATTTTACTTTTTTACAACACATTAGTGCCTTACTTAAGAAAAAAAAAATGAAAAACAATTCACAAATGATCAATTTAAAAAAAAAATGCTTTAGATTTTGAAAATTAAAATAAAAAATAAATTATAAAAAAGTAATAGGACTTATGCCATAACCAGTTATAACTTTTTAACCAAATATTTGGTAAGTGTTTTCAGTATGTGTTAAAGTAGAATTTATATTCTGTATTCAACTCTTTTAATTTTGAATTCATTAAATACATATTTTGTTTACATATACTATGCTGCTACCATAGGAAAATACCTTCATCGCAACCTCCACAGGTATTACAAATCCAATTAATGAGTGAGTGAATATTAACGTCACACTGTTCAGCTGCCCAAGGTCTTTTGGCGATGGAACAAATCGAACGAAACACAAGATGTTAAAAATAACTTTTAATGACTACCATGGTAATGAAAAATAAAAATATAATAAATATATTTAAAGTGAAAGCAAGAATAAATTTCATGACTAGGATAAAAAACAAACCTGTACATGAAATTCATTTCATATAAAAAATAAATTCAGTAGACCATGAAAACAAGTTATGGTAATAATTAAATGATCAATTTTCGGGTACTTTTGTCTTATTGCAACCTATTGGCGACATTATATAAATGAAGCACCTGGTTTCCAATTCAGTATGTAGGACACATTGGAAATCAGGTTTGCCAAACTGATGAGTTACTGCCAGTCATTGCAATAATATGCAAGAACCAATTTTTGCAATACAAAAGAGAAAATATTGTACCTTAGGTTTCATGCATAAGCTTCAGATTCTCAGACGACAAATTTGTTGCAATTTCCATCATCTTGCCATTTAATAATCAATTTCAAACTCTTCTTTTGCTAAATTAAACAAATAAACAATCTCAGTTCATAATTCTGTACACTAATTTTTTTATTTTACAAAAAAGGAAACAAAAGAGAATACATGAAGAATAATCATGGCTACACAGTTACTTTTATTATTTAGATTATGCATGTGGTTTAAACATGTCAGGTACAACTGTTACATCTGAGGAATCAACTCTAAATTTGAGCAATATATTTCATTAAAGTCACCAAAAAAGAAATTTAACACAATAACCTCACAAAATGAGATGATCATTTTCAAAGCTACTGTGAAGCTTGAGTTTTAATCCATATTTCACACCAAATAATGAGCAACACACTAGACAATTAACAATTCGAAAGTACTGGGGTGAGGATGAGAAGTAAGAAATGTAAATGATATAGGGTTTAATATTAATGACATATTTACAGAGAAATACAATGCACTATCTTGTGCATTTGCATCCGCATTTAGCAGAACAATATATTAAGCTAAAACTTCTTTTAATGATCATTGCTGAAATTCTTTAGCCTATTTAAAATGATTTATGGTATTTGGACAAACTAAATAACTACAAAAAATAATTTTTCTCATTAAAATTAAATACACACATTCAACTTTACTCCTCTTCTTGAGTTTCAAAACATAGTGCACACGAATGAATCGTTAAATAGAGAGTACTTTTTTAGAAGAGGAGAAAGGAAGGGGAAGAGAGAGTGGGACCTTCTGCAGGGTTACAGAGCAAAGCAATTTTCTCGCCAATATCAGCGCTTCTTTGAAATACGATGCCAAACTTTATTTTCTCCTTAGACGTGGACCTATTCGCACTATATAAGCTGGCTTCTTGTCGAAAGAAGGGACATTTAATTTCTACATTATTCACTAATTTTTACATTACAACATCAAATGCTCTTCTGCGTCAGAACTGACTCTGTAGTGAACTCACTGCCCGCCCGCTCATGTTGGTTGCCTCTCTCTTTCGTTTTGGTGGATTTGTTTTCCCTTCCTTGCGCTTCCTCAGATTTCTCCCCGGTTCGTCTGCCCTGCGCGGCCACTGGGGAGCCAATTCCTCCGCCCCCACGCCGGGGGGCTACTTGATTTTCTAAACCTTCTTTCATGGATTTGCTATTTCTCTCAACCTGGGTAAAAGCGCTACGCGCTGTAGACCCGTTAATTCTAATTTTAGTTAGTTATAGAAGGGACGTCTTAAGGCATGGGCAGCTGTGCCCGGACCCAGGGCCTCATTCTCGATTCGGTATCAACAAGATCATAATTCAAATAATTTCAACTGTCAAAGGTTATTTCCGGTTTTATTTTCCGAAAAACTG
>BMAO01009871.1:0-92153 GCA_019973975.1 Trichonephila clavata | reverse complement strand
TTGACAAAATACCATTTTTTGAACCAGAATACTTAATTTTGATAAAAAAAATAATAATGAAAGCGAGAAGAGAGATCGAAATGTTTAAAAAGAAAAGGAACACACCCTAAATTTAAGTGCATTGAATATAAAAATATAGATGTCTGTTCTATATAAAAGCAATTTTGTGAAACGTTTCTCATTATGCTTTATTTGATTGAATACTCATAAATCTGACCAAATTATTATTTAAATGCTCTCTATGGTTTTCCAAGTATCGTAATACTATTTCACGTGAAAAAAGCGTAACAGATGTACGTTATTTACAACTTCGCTAAATGAAAATGAAATACATGAAGGGGAGGGGGAACTAAAGTTGCCAATAAGTTACTCATGTCTTTTTTCTCTCTCTATAGCTAATGTAAAGTATACTATAATAATAAAATGATGAATTTCTTATCTTCCTATCATTATATTCCCGATTCTCCATCTGACTTATATTTTATCTGTTCTTAATCTATGTTTGAAAAAACACCACTAAAGAAAAGGATCTCTTGTCGCTGGGATTACAGTACATCAAACAAAATGTTTTTTAATTTGATTATTGGATCAAAGATATCTAATGAGCCCGTTAAAATTTTGATTTCGAAGACGTTAGATCGCCAATTGGAAAACCGCTTAAAAGTTGGATTTTAAAAAATTTACAGCGAATTTTGAGAAAATCTACATGAAGAGCGTCAGTCAGGCTTTGGGCTTCCCCGCAGTGCTGGGGTGTACGTTACGCCACTAGTTTTAGGCTTGTTCTGATTCTCCTTCAGGAAGTTTATTGTGGCTGTATCGTACTTCATAATTCGGATTTGTTCCCGGCTGGTTTCAGCTACCCGGACGATTTCAATCGCTTTTTCAACACTGAGGTTATTTTCTCGCAGGAGTCGTTCTTGTAACCCACTGTCTTTAATTCCCAGGACGATGCGATCACGAATCAATCCCTTTTCTTGCTCTGCAAACTCGCACGTGGATGCTAGAGTCTTTAACTGAGTGACATATGTCTCAATGGTTTGGCCCACCAGTTGGACACATGAAAAAAATTTATAACGCTCATACACAACATTCTGTCGTGGTGAGCAGTATTCTTCAAATTTTTGAAGAACCTCCGAAAAATTCGCTTTCGATTATAATTTGAAGGTGTTGTATATTTCAAGTCCTTCACTGCCCAATAAGTTCAACAGGATTGCAATTTTAATTTTATCTGTTCGATTGTCTTTTTCTGTTGCAAGCAGATAATTCTCCAGTTCTTGCCTCCATTTTTCTTCTACATTTCCTAGCGATAATTGCAGCGGAGCAAGGGGTAGGAAGGGTTCTATAACGCACGTGGATATCTTTTCAATCCGGTATAATCACTTCCACTCCTGATCACCGAGGCAGTACCAAATGTCCGAACCTAAGGTTTCTCTCGTAATGGGCAGATTTTACCGTCGCGACGACCCGTCTTCATGAGCGTAAAACTAACCTATCTCACGACGGTCTAAGCCCAACTCACATTACCTGTTAGTGGGTGAACAATCCAACGCTTTGCGAATTCCGCTTTTAAAAAAAACCCAAATAAATGTTCTCCTCGACAACTACTTCACTTAGTTGTCGAAACATTTCGATTTGTGTTCATTTCAATCTTGAGTTCATCATTCAAAAAAGCTATTAGTGGCTCGGCTTCTAGCAAACTGAAGTTAACTTTAAAATCACCACTTAAAATCATGGGAAGCGAGTAATAGTATTTTTAAAAAAAGAGCAGAACCACCTTCGGAATATGATAAAAGTAAAAAATGCAGGAAATCTTTAATTTTTTGAAACGTTTGATTCGCAGAAATGTATACGACCACCGAAATCACTGTTTGTCCATTTTCAAATAAGCATTTTGCCGCGCATATGTCCCCAATATCTTGACTAACAATACCCAGTTCACTTGTTTGACGATAAGTAATATCCATATCTCGAGCCACAACGTGCGAGTGGTTCTGTTTACGATAGATCGCAACACCAGCTGCTCTGTGGCCCGGTCGTTTAAATTGTACGCAGCAATCAAAGTCAGATATCGAAACACGTTTGTCATTGTCTAACCAGGCCTCTTCCTAAAGGACTTAGCTTCTTCTCTGATCCTAAAGTGAGAAAACAAAAACCCCACGGCCTGGACCACAGGGGGTCTGGATGGGGGCGGAGCCCCTCCCGAATGAAGGAGATAAAACAGAACTTCACTGAATAGCGTAAGCTTCCCCAACTTCCTGTTACGCATTTCTGTCCCTTTTCATGAAATCCCTCCCACAAATCTCCAGCAATCGAGGGGAAAGATGTTACACATCAAAAAAAGGGGGGGGGGAGAGAAAAGAAAATAATGTTTACAAAATTTTTAAAACAAATGTTGTTACTCTCTGTCACTGGGGGATACTCTGGTAAAAGCGACCATGGGTCCCGTACAGAATATGGCAACCGCTTAAATTAGTTTTGAGAATCTGGCCTGGCAGACGCAGAGAGATTTAAACACATATTTCAAATATCGCATTAAACGTTTTGTCTCACTGTAAAAGCCTGAAAACATCCACAGAAACGTCCATCGTATTAAACTGGAAGGTTTCAAAGACAGAAATCAGTCATAGATTGAAGAAAGGATCTGAATGCCGTTTCATCAGATGAGATTCGCCGATATTTTTGCGTCTGATTCCTACAAATTTTTAGAAACGTTTGCGGATGCTACTCTTCGCACAGAAGATGGAACAAAATTCAAGGTTCATAGAATAATCTTGGCCTATCGCAGTATTTACTTTAAAACTCTTTTCTGCAGTGACTTTGGCGACGGTTCAGATATTCTGTTGAAAGGTATGGATAGCAAGACTCTGGAGAACGTTCTCATATACTTGTATACTGGTAACATTCAACTGGATTCAGAAAACGCCGCAGATGTTCTCATAGCTTCAGATTATTTTATGATTGATCCCTTGATGAAAGAAAGCAGATCCTTCGTTCTGAAGGATATGACACTGAGTAATTGTATTTATTTATTTCTGACCACTTGGAGAATCGAAAAGTTGGGGATTCTTGATTATTGCCATCGATTTATTATTGTTAATTTTGAAAAAGTCGTCACTGGCTCTGATGAAATCGGGGCTCTACCTCTAGAAGCAGTGACAAGATGCTTTAAGGAGAAATGCCTGAATATATCCAGCGAAAGAACGGTTTGGAATGCAATCGTAAAATGGGTGATATACGACTATCCCGAAAGGCTAAAATTCGTTCCAGAACTTTTGAAATACATTAGTGTAGAAGACGCAAATGAAATGTTGCTAAAAGAAATTATATCACACTATGTAGTTCAAGAAAATCCTTTTTGTTCTGATTTGATTCTCAGCACATCGCAAGCGCATTCTGGAAACATGCAAAATTTTCAAAACATACTCAAGTCTGAAAGTTTCGTGCGTGAATCTCGGGTCCCTACAAACCTGCATTTGATAACTCACTATTACAACGGCTTCAGTGTTAATGTTTATTTTACATGTGATGGCGAAATAGATTTTTGGCGAAAAATCGCCAATATCGCTATCTGCCCAGATTACTTAGTTCAACTGGGCCATCACATCTACATGTTTGATAGCTGGACAAACAGAAGCTTGATTTTTGACCTGTTAGAGAGCAAATGCATTCCCATGGTACCCATTTCTAAGAATCGTTGCCGCTATTGTGTAGTATCTGTAAATGGCTGTATATACGTGATAGGAGGATCCGTAGAAGTTTTGGAAGACGTGATGGACATTGAAAGGTACGATCCTACCAAAGGAAAGTGGGAACAAGTATCTAGCATGGTTCCAATGTTCCTGTGTGAAGTCGTTGCCATGAATGGTCACATTTACGCCATTGGAAACATTAGCAATCCAATCATGATGGTTCAGGTATACGATCCTTTTTCCGATGCTTGGTCTTTCGTATCAGCTCCAAGAAATTTTCGATATGATTTTACCACCATTGCATTCCATGGGCATTTATACATAATTGGTGGAGAAACAATAGATTGCGTTTTAAGAAGCACCGAAGTGTATGATCCGGTAAAAGACGTCTGGATGCCGATGCCAGATTTACCTTTTTCCTACGTCATTCCAAAAGCTATTGTTCTTAAAGATGTCCTCATTGTCTACGAAGAAAACCTGATAAACAGAGATAGAACCCCTCCTGTTTACTGGGACCCGGAAAATCGAGTTTGGAGAGTTATTCAAGAGTCTTCCCCCTTACGAAAGATACACCTTTTTAAGTCTTGCACAATAACAGATCCGAAAGTAGTGAAGGATATTGTACAACAAAATAGACGACAGGACAATGAATGGATTAAAAGTCTTCTTGCATGACGTAATTTCCATAGCTTCAAGAAATTTTGTATTTATTCCAAATGATATAATTTAAACCTTAATTTAAAATTTTCATTCATCGCCCATGATTAATAAAATAACGAAGTAATTGTTAGTACTAAACTTATTTGTCTTATTGAGGCTAAGAATGTGTACTTTTCTGATATTTGATGGTAATTTATAATGCACAAATAATTTTAATTTTATAATAATAATTTAAAGGAATTTTCCTACATGTTGGACATTATTTTCAACTGAGTTGCAATTATTATAGTTGGGTTGCAACCTTTTATATTTATCTTAAATGTAGGAGAAATTATCGCAACTAGTCTTGCTTAGTGGTCACACCAGTGGCGTAACGTTCACCCCTGCACTGCAGGGAGGGGGGCCCAAAGCCCCTAACTGGTGCCATTAACGTAGATTTTCTCAAAATTTGCTTTGCATTTTTCAAAATCGAATTTTTAAGTGATTTTCTAATTGGCGATTTAAAGTCATTCAAAATCAAAACTTTAACACGCTTTTTATATATCTTTAATCTAATAACCAAATCAATTTTTTTTTTTTTTTGCTGTAATCCCTGTGATGGAGAGAGAGATACTTTTCTTCAGTGGGTTTTTTTAGAACCTGAATTACTGACAGATAAAACAAAAATCAGACTGAGAATCAGATAAAATGCTAGGAAGATATAAAAATTCTTCATGGTTATGATGACAGAATACCTTACATTAGCTATAGGGAGGAGAAAAAAGATTATTTACTTTTCCCGAAGCAACAAATCGCCGTCTTTAGTCTCCCCCATGTATTTCATTTTCATTTAGTGAAGTCGTAAATAACGTACATTTGTTTTGCTTTTTTCAAGTAAAATATTATGATACTTGGAAAAGCACAGGAAGGATTTTAAATGAAAATTTGGTCTTGATTTAGGAGTATTCTATCAAATGAAGCATAATGGAATGTATCAGTTTATTTTTTTCGTGCAATCATTTTTGCATCATACAAAGAACTCTCCTTATTAAAAGTTGCAGTATTTATGCTAGAATATAATTAAACTTTAGATCAAGCTCATCCCAGGATGCACAAACCAACAATGAGGTAAGTGATACTTTTTTTCTTTCGTAAGAATTTCACATCGAAAATTTTTTACAGTGTTCGTCGTTCACAGTGTCTTAGTGTTCATTTTTATTTAAGTTACCAGGTTATCTGTTGTTAGATTTCCCATTATAATGAATTTTTTTAATACTCTCTAATGTTATACATTATTTATTTCGTTTACTCAGAGTACGGTTGATTTTGTATTCAGTTATAAGTTTAACATTAAATATTTTTACGTGATGTGTAAAGGTACATTATGTTATAATTTGGTAATCCTTTGTAAAAACATATATATATACACTTGGTTGAAAAAGTTGCGTTCACCCATAACAAATCATACAGAAAAGGTAAAATTTAATATAAATATAATTTTTTTTCCTCACATTTCATGAATTTGTTTACTATTATTTAAATATTGATCATGCAAGAATTCGTTAATTTTGAATTAAAACTACATCAGATAACAGGAGTTTAGTAGCAAAGTACACAAATCGTAGGCAGAAAAAGTGTGCGTTCACTATTTGGAATATTTTTGATTCTTGAAACTTTTATCAACAGGCGTTATACGTTTACTGAGTTTTTGCACTCTGTTATCAAGTAAAATAACTTAAGAAAGTTGTGACACAATAATTTTAACGTTTTTGTGAGATATGAAGCAATGCATGGACATGAAAAATTAAAGGAAGGATTTTAGTATCAGTGACGTAAAATCATTGTTAAAATATGGAAAGATGGAAAAAGTCGTCGAGATATTGCCTGATCCGTTGAACGGCAGTATTCATCTATCCAACGTGTTATTAATATCTTTAAATCTACAGGAGTTTACATATCCAAACCTCGTTTAGGTCGTCCATCTAAACTCACATTCAGAGAAAAACCAAGTATGATATCCTTGGTGAAAAAAAATCCACTTTTAAATGCAACTCAAATAGAAACAGATATTCAAGTGAAGTTCAAGACAAACATTTGTGCGGATACTGCAAGAAAAATCTCGAAAAAGGCCGGATATCGTAGTTGACTGTCTTGCCCCCCCCCCCAGAAAGTTTTATATTCGACGACCAACTGGCTGAAACGGATAGCCTTTTGCTAAAAACCATATTCATAAGCCTCTGGAGTTTTGGAGGACTGTGATATTATCCGATGAGAGCAAATTTTGCATTTTTGGTATAAAAGATCGTAAATTGGTATGGTGAAAACTTTTCACATCTTTTCAAAAAGAGCATTTAAAACCAACGGTGAAGCACGGTGGCGGTGGTGTTATAGTGTGGGGCATGACGAACAATGGTGTTGGGAAGTTGGGGTATATTGAATCAATTACGAACAAATATGTTTATCTCGATGTCTTAAAAACAACTTGAAGGAAAATGCCACCAAACTCGGCCTAGGATTGTTGTTTCGTTTCCAAAACAATAATGATCCTAAGCATGCCGCTGATATTGTGAAGCTTTAGCTCCTGTATAATGTCCCAAATCAACTGCACTTGCCTCCGTATTCACCTGGTCTGAATCCTATAGAACTCCTATGGGATTTTCTGGAGCGTAGGATTCGTCAACACAATTTATCTAGCAAGGATACATTGAAGAGTGTTTTTAAGGACGAATGAGAGAAGATAAGCCTTGTTGATTCAATGCTGAAACGACTTCAGGATGTTTTCAACACACGGGGTTATCCAACCAGCTATTAAATTAGCTTATTATCCTTTTCAAATAATTTTTATAGTTACAACTAAAACTGTGAAAGCAGAAATTTTCTACTTAATTTTTGTTGTTATTGCTACAAACCTGTCTTTATTTTAAAAGCTATGAAAGCAAACAGAGTTTACTTTTGTTGTTTTCAATACTTAGATCAGGGGTGGCCAAACCGCGGCACGCGGGGGTCATAACTGTGGCATGCGAAGACTTCTTGAAAAATTACAAAAATGTTTGAAAATATTACTGAATTAATTGAGTTACAATAGAAAATTATCATGAAGAGAATACGTAAAAAACAAATTTTCAGCGTGAGATTTTAAAGGCGCTAAGCAAAATTTTTTCTTCTCTTCAGTATAGTGCCAAAAATAAGATCATGCTCCAAAACTTACAATTCCACAGCATTGTAACGTTCTGAGAAAAGTGTTGAGTAACGTGAGACAAAAAACAAACAAGACATCAATCATTGGCATGGCCAAGTAATTTTAGCACATTTTTCACATGTTGTATTTTACAATATAATGCAAATAATGAACTTTTTACTAACAGAAAGTAGTGTACTGTACTTAAATTTTTTTTTTAAAAACAAAATTAGAAATTATTAAATTAAATATGATTCGGCTCATCTAAGGCACAAATGCGACCAAATGACCAAACCTGAGGTCAATTGGTTGCTTATTGGCTGAAAAAAAGGTACGACAAAATATGGAACGAAGACAAAATTTGCGTCCTAATAGCGCTTTTGTTTCACTACGTGAAAAATGCGCTAATAAATTCTCTCTCTCTCTCGGATTGTCGAATCTGCCCCAAAAGTCACCTTCTCTCGGGTGCGGTTAATTTTTAACATCTGGGATTTCTATTCGAATTTCAGCTTCCCCTTGCAGTTCTGAAGTTTAGTGTTTATAGCTGTCAGCGTGATGCCAGATAAAAAGGTTTTTCCGAAGGTGTTGGTTATTTACGATTTATGTACTGGTCAAGAAGTAATTCTGCACAATATATTAAGAGAGCAGTTGTTAATACGGTAGAAGTAATTCTATCTGCACAAAGTAGCCGCTTTATAAAGCAGAAAGAGTGAGAACTTGCATCCATGACTAATCAAAATACTGGGTTTGGAGCCTAGAAAATTTGTAGCGTAACATCGACAGATTTTTTCTAGCTGTCAGACTCAGTTGATTTTAAACTCTGTTTAGCAAGACGTTAAGCTTTTTTCCTTTTCTAAAACAGTTTTTAGATTTTTGCGTTGAGCTTAGTTGTTTAAAATTTTTTATTTTCAATAAGTTTTTGAGTAAACCTTCGACATCGAAAAGAAATTGTGAAGAGGATATTGCAGCGCGTGATTTTAAAATTGTCTGGAAAGAACAATACTTGTTCACACATCAAAATGCTTCCAAACCTATTTTTTTGATATGTGGAATTTGTATAGCAGTTCCAAAAAAATTTAACTTGGACCATCTTTTCAAACAACTGTATAGTGATTTCAACAGAAAATATCCTGTTGGATCAAATTTGCAAACGGAATTTATCAATAAAAAGAAAGAAATCTTTAGCCGACCAAAAATCTTTGTTCCAAAAAAGAAATGACAAAATGGAAACACTGATGAAGGCTTCTTATGAACTTTCTCTGTTGTTAGCCCACATAAAAAAACCATATTCTGATGGATAAGAGATAATAAAAAAGTAGCTTTCTAATTTTCGCCCAAAATATAGGTGATCTAAATGTCAAAAATATGGTTGATAAATTAGTTTTGTCTAAAAATACCGTCAAGCGTCGTATAGATGACGAGGGCCAGGATGTTGGAACACAAATTGTCTCTGGACTTGAAAATTGCAAATAATTTTCATTAACTTTGGATGAAAGCTGTGATATCACAGACACAATGCACAGTTAAGCATCTTTGTGCTTTACACGAACAATAATTTTGATATTGTGGAAGAACTTCTTGATTTGCGCCAACTAGCAGGTAAAGACATTTTTAAGGAACTTTAAAATGTAATTGTAGTTAACAAAGTAGAATGGACAAAATTAGACAGTGTTTGCACAGATGGAGCGCCTTGCATGGGTGGCACAATAAAAGATTTTGTTGCATTGCTTGAAAATTATTTGGAAAGAAAAGTTTTCAAGATCATTTTACTATTCATCAAAGAAGCTCTTTGTGTCAAGGACTTAAACTTGTCTTTCGTTGTTAACTCCGTGGTGCGCTGTATCAACAAAATACGAGCTCGTGCTCTGAAAGTTCACTTGCGAAATTTTGGAGTTTGAGGGATTGTGATTTAGAATATCTGGAAGAAAACGATGAACTGCCCAGTGAATGCTCGCTCCTCAGGAGTGAAAATTGGCTGTGCGGTTTAGCCTTTCTTACCGATATAATGGAACATTTAAACAATTCAAATTTAAGATTACAGGGACACAAAATTGTATTTTTCCTACCCTAGTTGGTCATATATCTTCTTTTGTGAACAAACTTTTGTTTTTTGTCTGGATTTTGTAGAGAAAAAATTAACTCATTTCCCATTCACACATGCAGGAATTATCTGCAAATTTAGTAATGTTCCAAACTATGATAGATTCAAAAATTTAATATCCCAGTGCCAGGTTTGAGGATTTTAAAGGTAAAAAAAAAATTCAGAACTTTTCACTAATCCTTTTTCGATTTCTCTTCAAGACATTAATTGTTACCTACCTCAGGTACAAATTGAAATTATTGGCCTACAGCACCATATTACTCTGAAAAACAAATATAAGGAAATTATTTTAACCGCAAATGATCAGAATTGCATCGAATTTTGGAAATTTGCGCCACCAAGCAATTTTCCAAATTTACATGATTTAGCGGTCAGATATTGTTGTAGGTTTGGATCAACAATGTTTGTGAAGTAATGTTTTCTGTTATGAACGTGATTAAATTAAAATATCGCTCAAAATTAACTGATATGCATCTAAAATACCTAATTTTGTTAGCATCTTCATGAACTAATCCAAACATAGATGATTTAGTAAGAAAACTGCAAATTCAAAAACCACATTAAGAAAGTACTGACTGCTCTGTAATTATTTAAAATTAAATGTTTCAAGTTGCGTATTTTATTTTGTATCTAAGCCAACTGATTGATCCTGTAAAAATTTATCAACAATAAAATGTATATGTTTATACTTTTGTGTCATTTGTTATACCATTTTTTTTTTACATTTCACTATATAAAACTTGCATTTAAAAATATGTTTTTGGTGAAAATAACCCATAATAAGCCTATATGTAACATTTTTTCACTTTTGTATATTTTTTAGTTTGGTAGAGAAGTTGGAAGTGGCATGCGGAACTTTTTTTATCAGATTGTGGCACGCTTTCCAAAAAGGTTGGCCACCCCTGACTTAGATTAACAAAATAAAATAAAATTTTTGGTAAACATTTACTGTACGGTCACCCTTGATGACTTTTTCAAAATCTCGCCAAAAGTCGCCAAAATGGCGACTTCTTCTACGAACGAGATTTAAAGAAAACAGCGTAGTGAAAATGTTGCCTGCGCGAAAAAATGGCGGCCAAATCACTGAAACGATAATCACAGTCTTAGAAGAACATTTACTCTCTTTCATATTAAAATCAAAATCACTGACTCACCCACAAATAAACCTGAACTAAAATCTCATTCGACTCAATTAAAAAAAAATATTTCTCACACTCCTTTTGACGTCACGAATTTGTCCTTTCACCTTAGATTTACACCTCCACTTATATCGTGCCTTTCAACCAATTTCATATCCTTACCACATTTACAACACTCATATCTATCCGCAATGAAACCCGCTTTCATACAAAATTCAAACGTTTCCTTCCCTTTTCTAATCCATACAAATACCTTAAATTAACATTATCATCATACCACATAACATCATTCTCACAAAACATTCTCGCACTTACCTCAGACATTCCCCATGCAACAGACATCACAAAAAGAACGCGGTAGCTGAAGACTAATAAAACACAAGTACAACGTGGTCGAACGAAAATTTAAATAATGCCGGCTACATTCTGTTGTCCAAAAGGGTTACTGTAATTACTTGTCAGGTCGGATAGTGGTTGCCATATAAAAAGATTTATCGCCAATTCAAAAAAATCGCGCCAAGGGTGACCGTACAGTAAATCTGTTCCAAATTTTTAAAAAATTTCAAATTCCGGTTTTAAATATTTTTTTTGTTTATGTAAGCAGTAGTAGGTGAACACGGACTTTCTCTGGAAAGTGTATATATATATATATATTAGATCTGGCTTGGGGCCCAAGACCTGACCTTGCAGGGGGCCCAGTTATTTTCCATTACGCCACTGAATGCAAGTGTGCATATAAAAACAAGTGAATGAAACTCTTTGATTTGCTTAATTTCTTTAAATAGTAGAGCAAAAAAGACTGCTTTAAGCAGCACTGCGAAAAATGAGTATTCAGAATTAAGTACAAACTGCTCCCTTTTGAGTACTTCACATTCTCAAAATAGCTCCGATGTAAGCATACTCAAATTTGAGAATCGCACTTACTCAATTTTGGCAACAAGTACGTACTCAAAATTGAAATTTCACATACTCATGTTTTAATCTGGTACTGTATCAAATTTGAGAATGAAACAGCAAAATGAGAATGTAATGCAGTCATTTTTGAGTTTATGTTTTAAATAATGAGTATGTATGGCATTTATTTTCGAAACTTGTATCTAATACGAATTTTTAACAGCAAATTTTAAGGGATATAAATATGTGATAGCTAAGTTGTAAATTTAATTTTATGAAATTTTTACCTCTTAACTTTGAAAATCAAAATTATTTTTGCATTTACGGTGTGAAACAAAAAGGTACATATCATTGCACAAGTACCAACTTTCAAGATAATTCGCCAAGTAGGCAGCTCAGATTTCGCATGTGTCGCACGCACTGAATGTAGCAACCATGTACTTCGTTTTATATAATGTCTCCAATACGGTGGTGATAATATGCAAGTACCAACAAAAATACAATTTTTGGTTTTGAAAATGCAACTTCTATGTGTTCATAAACTGTATATTTTTGAACTTTACCTCAAATTCAAATCTTTGGAAATAACGAAAATAGATTCGATGCAATAGTTAAACAAATGTGTAAGCAATTTAGTTCATTAAAAGTTTTATTTATGTTTCTGGAAAATCTTATACAAGAAGAAAATTCTTTCATTTAAAATCAGTCTTTCAATAAAAAGTATCTTGAAAGCACTATGAATAATAGATTTTTCATAGCAAAAATTTCTAAACACAGAGTAAGACAGTAATTGTTTTTTTACATATTATGTAACTTGAAAGGAAAAAAAACCTGTCTAAAATAACACTTATTAGGCCCAGGTGAGTAAGTATTTTTTTATCAATTGTTTTGTTTAAATCGATACATACACAACCCCTGATCTCCGGAGCTACTGAGACTCCCTTTTTATCCATTTAGAAGGAAATAAAGAAAAATGCATTGTAATATAAGTTACAAATTAAGCTTGATTTTATACTCTTATTACCAAAGAAAACAAATATTATTGCTTTTAAGTTAAATGTTTTTTTAAATCAAAAATTAAAATATTTAAAAAGCTGTTCTAAAAAGAATGCAAAAAGAAAAAAAAAACTAACACAGATTTTTACATTTACAAAGCATTTAAAATGTACAACTGGAAAGGGTTTTTAGAGAAGTTTTCAGCACCCATTTAGAATTAAAAATAACATCCTAAGGACCAGTACAACCATAATTTAGCCATTTTACTTAGAGTACAACATTTTCTCATTGATTCACTGTAAGCAAGACAAATAAAACAAACCAAAATCATATTTTTGAAATATTTACTCTGGAAATTGTACACATACATATCAGACATTAAAAATAAACAAGAATATAAGTGTCATTTTTGAGAAAAACATACCTTTATCCATAAGTTATTTTTTACAAGTAGAAATGAAATTAATGCAAATTAAAAATAAAGCATTAATAATTTAGAAACGAGGTAAAAAGTTTTAAAAAACATGATTTTCTAACTAATGCATATGAAGGCATGTCTTGCTGAGTGAGAGAATATTAACGTAGCACTGTTCAGCAACACGAGGGCTTTTGGCAACAGACCACATAATCTTGAACCATGGTCAAGTGACGAGGATGACACCTGTGCTGGCACCCCTCCTCTCCTAATTACCACACCAGCAGGAGGACATTTGAGTTCTCGACAAATGTAACGTACATTGCTCCCCTACACAGCAGGGTGGGTCTTCAGCAGAACCAGACTTGAACTGATGACACGCCACCCACGAGTCCCTTACCTAGACCACTAAGCCACCATGTCTTGCTGAAGTTCATATTTATAAAACTATTGTTAAAAAATACCACACATTGGAACAAAAACAATAACTGTTAAAAACTAAAAAAAATTTCAAACCCAAAAAAGAAATCACTATCAGGATGTAAAAAGATTAATGGTGAAATGTTATGAATCCAATTCTTTAAGTGTGTTGTTAATATATTTGAGTATATTGAAAATAATTTGCATAATTTTCAATACATCAAAAAATTCCAAGTTTTATTTGTGAATTTTATTGACCAAGGAAGGTTTAAAAATGCATGAATTAAAAATAAAGTTGAAATAAAATTACAATTACCTTCCAGTGAAAAAAGAATTATTTCTGGTAGATTTACTATCATGCAAATTTGCATCGTAAACATCTGCAATAAAACACTGCCGTCAAATTATTTAACCTGTTTGTAAACTATTTTCATTTTGCTGCCATGCTTATCACATTTCATGATAGCCAAAATAAGCAAAATCTCAATCAAGAATAAGAATTTAAAAAAAAACAAGGCAAAGAAAACAAAGACAAAGTGCAAATTCTGGTAATCCTTTTAGTCCATAAAAATTGAAAGTGGATCCCTAATATTCTTTAATAAAAGATCTTAATACTCACTAGTAATATTTGAAATATCCACTAATGAATAAATGACAGAAGACTCTCTTAAAACTGCAATCTAGACAATGGAAAGCATGGAAATGTTTGTTTGTCAAAAAAATCCACTTAAAATCGTCTGATATTAATAAGGATACTGCGATAAATATAAATTAATGAAAAATTCATTTTAATATACTATGATAATATCAAACAATATACATAATAAATAATAATAAAATTACAAAAGAAACTATTAAAAAATATAATAAAAAATAATGGGTGGCAATCACAGACCCAAATTTAAAAATATTGGTAACCATATTGTAATGTTATTGCCCAACTTGACGATTGTCAACAACACTTGGTACATAGTGTACCGAAATCAAATTAGAACATTAATTTCAATACTCAAAAACGACAAGGTGTCTCCTTTCCCCTCCAACCTGAAAAATACAAAAGTCATTTAAGGATGTGATTTCTACTACCTATCTTGTTTTTCTGCTTTTGTAATTCCATGGGAAAAAACTTGATATTAAAAGCCAACAAGTATAATTGAATACGAATAAGCATTATGATATCCGCACTGAAACTATCGATAGATTTCAATGTCTCATTATCTAAGAAGAAACTTTCTTCATCTATGCTTTCATCTGTTAAAAAAATATTTATGCCAATAAATATATTTTTCCAGCTAATACAGTAGAATTAAATGCACCAAAGTCTTGCTCTACATGAAAAAATGCAAAACCTATAATTGGAAAAAGAATTACTTCTTTTATTATTATGATGCTTCCTGTATATCAGATTGACAGATTTCTTGCATTTTTCCACTCATATACAACATACCTGGGTAAAATTCTAGGAAAGCCCACACCCTTGGCGACAAACTGAAAAAAGCACCAGGCGAAAATGACAATGGCGGCAAGTTAATATAGCGGGACAAGGGGGATTGCATAATGAAAATATATGTAAACAATACAGAGATGAATCAAATATATTTAAGATAAAAAATAAAAAAACAGCATTATCTTACTTTCTTACTGCGGATCTTTTCCGAGTGTAGAGTACAGCGTAACAGACCACGAATTTTTTCTTATACTTTTGCAAACATCTTGCATATTCACACCTTTTTTTAACACGCTTTTATAAGTTTCACTTGCATGTAACGGAATCTTAGAACTCGATTTTTACCCACTTAAAAAGATCGGATTCATTCGAAATTTCGCACACTTGTCAAGGACCGATGACAATACAATAATTTCATAGTTTTGTTCCATTGTCCTTTTCAGGATCGTCAGGAATAAGGATAACCATATTTGGCGACAAATCCATATATCACGTCCAGATTTGGCGACAAATCCATATATCACGTCCAGATTTGGCGACTTATTGCATATATCATTTTTAAATTTGGCGACTAGTTCCATATACCATTTTCAGACATGGCGACTAATTTCCTACATCATTTCCAGATTTGGCGACTAAAAGAATAAGGTGTAACCCTAAAGTGTTTTGAATTTAACGCTAATTATATATGCAAGTATAAAATACACACTTGCGGTTAAAAGAAATAAAAACAAAAGAAGTGTTCTGTATCTGAGAAAGTGGAGGGTGGGTGTGTGTTGCAATTTCTAACCATAATATAAACATTTTTCTGAAAATGAAAAAAAAAAGGCTCGAGTATGTGAAAAAAAATAATTTGCGTTCTAACTGCTAAATATTTTTTATCTTTATAAAGCAATACGCTTAGAAATGATGTTACGAATTAACATGAAAGGAACACGTTTAAAAGGTGAAAAAACGATTGACACTTAATATTACCATGTTTTTAATAACTCACTTTCTTTAATGTCTCTCCGGGTGGAATTTTGTAATTGATTTTAAACTGTGTGACTTTCCGAGGAGCTAGAGACTTGAAATTCGGACTATAGCTCGGAAGTGGATGACAATGCATGAAAATGTGAAAAAAAAAAGGAGGAATTTTATAATATTTAATCCGTAAAAAAACATGATACATTAAAAAATTTTGTAATTCGAACTTTTTCTTCTTTACACACTTTTATTTGTTTGACCTGTTCAAAAGAGACGGAATCTAATATAACGATTCGAGGTATCGTAAACGGAGAGAATAAATACACTACAGACCTGTTAATTAATATCCATTGAAGAGCAAGACTAATTCCACAGCCACGTAATTCCAGCTTCAGATATCAAACTCAAGGATAAATTCAACAATGAATAAATGATAGTTTAAAAAACTAAAAAACACGCTTTATTGCAGTTCGAACTAAAAAATGAAAAATTTTAGTTTAAAAAAACTAAAAAACACGCTTTTATACTGAATCGAACTAAAAAGTAAGAAAATAATTCTTAATATAAGAATAAAATGATTAACAAGAAAATTAATGTCATTGGGGTAAAAGCGTGGGGTGCTTTTTACTACATTTTTACCTTAACTCTAAATAGAAGTTATAGAAATTATAACAATTGGTACATTTATAGAACACCCCACGCTTTTACCCCAATGACATTAATTTTTTCGTTAATCATTTTATTCTTATATTAAGAATTATTTTCTTACTTTTTAGTTCGATTCAGTATAAAAGCGTGTTTTTTAGTTTTTTTAAACTAATTTATTGACATCTCTATTCAAAACAACACTCTTTCGTTTGTATATAATCCCATTTGCTCATTACATTTAGGACATTCATAATTCGAAGCAATCACAATTCTTCCTTCTACATTATTCAATCAATTCTTTCTTACCTTTCGCATTCAACAAAGTAAAAGATTCTAAGGTAGACTCACTCGCACATGCCGCAATACTTACAACCCAGTGTCCAACAACAAAATTTGAAATGCTCGCCTACAAAATGACAAAAATTCCAGAAATAGTTAGGTTTACCATATCTAGTGTATCAAAGTAGGGTTACCAAGATGATGCAATTATCACCAAAAAAACAATTTTTGCCAAGGGTGTGGGCTCTGTTAGGATCCAACCACTGAGATTATATGAAACGAAGCACATGGTTGTGTCAATTTAGCGTGCGCAACACTTGGAAAAAATCAGGATTGCCAACTTAGCGAATTATCTTGTATGTTGGCCTTGTTGTGATAATATGTAAGTACCCAAATTTTCTCTTCCTTCCTTTAATAAATAAAAGTTAAAATATATTTTATCGGGTTAAATATCAAAAATCTAATATATATCTCATTAATTTTCATCCAGATAAATAAAACACTATGATCACATTAAAAGTGTATTATAAACCAGAAGATCAATATGTTGTGAATTAAAACTTACATTGTGTGTGTGACAGGGCTTGTCTCTTTATTATTATAAAAAATATCAATTTAATAAGATTTTTTAGAAATATCACAATTGTTTTCAAACAAAGCAAAACCTTATGGTCTTGAAAGTATAGCCTTTCTGTACTATGTTATAAGATAAATCGGTAATTGCATATTATGGCAACAATTGTCAACATTCAGGTAACTTGCCAAGATGGCAATATCAATTTCGCATGTGTTTTGTGCGCTGAATTGGCAATCATGTGCTTTGGTTCATATAATGTCACCAAAAGGTTGTGATAATATGCAAGTATATACTGATAAATCTAATTTAAACAATGTATTTGAATTATTAATAAGACAAGACATTAATTAAATTTTAGTAGTTAAGTAGATTTAATTTTCTTATGTAATGTTTACACCGAAGAGTAAAAAACATTCTTGAAATATATTACGTTAAATTTTAAAGCTAATTTTGCTCATTCTGTTCAGTTAATTTCGATTCTTTCACCATTCAAAAATGAGAGTGAAAGGAATCATAAAATAAGTATATTGAAATTGTTGAAACTCAAATAATTTCTTTGAGAACTTTTAAGACATTTTCTATAACTTAATTAAAAAGTTAAAGAAGTACTTGAAAATTGTCAAAAAAAACTTATTTTGTAAACTTACCTTTTTTTCAAGACATGCAAGCCATTTTAGAGCTCTGTATGAAAATAAAACTAAAATTATTCCACACTAGCAAAAGAATACTTAAATTATTATTTTTTGTCTATAAATAAGTGCTTTGGGGGCAAAAATATATTGCACGAAGAAATAAAGTAATTTTTTGGGTTTTGAAAATGTAGTAAAATTTAAATCCTGAATCTTTTTAGTATTGATTTAAATACAATGGGTTGTCTGAAGTTGTATTGATTTCTAGAATTCAAGGCACCTTCTAGTAACAGTGCTAATTGATAAAAACTTAATACCATATTCAGTCAATGGGGAAAACCACACATATCGCATATTCAAACATGTTAGCTACAATTCATACAAGAACATTAAACTGCAAAACAATAATTTTATTCATGTAACGTATTGGTCATTGGTTGACCACCTTTCAAAGGAGAATTTAAAATGGGGTTTTAGAAGTTGGCCTTTTTATCACGACACACATAAAGTTCTTCAATTTTGGATTAGTGTTAGATTTTTGGCGACAGGAATCAATCACCAAACAACTTAATTTGAATGCCCATAACACTGAAAACTTTTACTATTTTTTAAAATTTATTTATTTTCATTGCAAAATTCTACTTTGAAATTTCTTGTAACACCTATCGCTAAATTAAGTTGCTTGGCGCCTAATTAAATTAACCGCCAAAAAAAGTAAACATTTAAAGCGTGTATTTATCAGAAAAAGATGATCATATAGAGAGTGTAATATATAATTTTACCATTTTTAACTTATATTTAAAAAAAGTTACGTACTTTGATTTGCAAATAAAAGAAAATCAGAAATAACAACAAATTGTCAACAACACTATTTTAATACTCGTGTTCCTCCATGTGTAGCGTGGTAGATACGAAATATAGTTCGGAAGATTTAAGAGAACTAAATTTGTTGTTGAACCCCAATTTTTTAAATATGTAACCGGTATATTAAAAGAGCTTCTGTAATCCTGAATATCTTTTTAATTCGCCTGAGAGTGTTAATTAACCATTTTGAGGGTGTTTTGAGAACCTGTAATGTATAACATTTGAAAAGGCATGCGTTCAAATCTGATACAAACTTTCTCATTTCAAATTCAGTATGTCTACGAGCTCATTTTTGAGAAAGTCTTTTTTCTCTGTGAGGATATATTAAAAAATTCTTATACACATGTGATTATCCATTTGTCTGGTAGCTTCCATTCTTAGTTTTACTATTCTCTACAGAAACGTAGCTACCTCCATATCAATGATACAGGGCCCTCAAACTACAAGGTTCCCAACATTTATAAGTAAAAAATCGTAAAATATAATGGGGCTCCAAAAACAAAAAGGAACATCAAAGAATTTTGATGCAGGGACCACTTAAGACTAGCTACTCCAGTCATTCTCTGTCACTGTAAAAGAATGTACTAAAATAATCTTAAAAAGTAAAATTGAGGTGAAATTTAGAAAAATATTTGTTCTCTCCTTTAAAATATAGCGCAGACTACTCTTATTCTTTTTCATTACTTCTGTTGAAAGATGATATTCAAGAAAAATGTTCAGAAATCTATATTCAAGTTCACGAAAAGTCAATCTCTCTAGTTTTGTCTATTATCATCGTCATTCTTCCGTTTTCCCAAAACCTACATTATGCATTACTGGGGTGTATTCCTAAAGTTCATGATAAGCAAAAAATAAACATATCAATCATTGGCATGGCCAAGTAATTTTAGCGCATTTTTCACATGTTGTATTTCACAATAATGCAACTAAAATGAACTTTTTACTAACAGAAAGTAGTACTATACTTAAAAAAAAAAAATTAAAATTTTCTTTTTTTAAATTTAAATATGATTCGGCTCATCTAGGGTACAAATGCCGAAAACCCGAGGTCAATCGGTTAATTATTGGCTGAGAAAAAGGTACGACAAAATATGGAACGAGGACGATGACGAAATTTGTGTCCTAATAGAGCTTTTTTTTTACACTACGTGAAAAACGCGCTAAAAAAAACAACTAGAGAGAGGCATTTGTGAGCATTCTGAAGGAAGCATTTGAATTTTTCTCAACTTGATTTAAAAAACTTTCTCATGTTTTGATAATGTTATCGGAAAACAGGAAGTATCATCGACAGAAAGTAAAGTGAATCAAAGTTAGAGACCATTTTTCGAAAACAACAACAAAAAAAAAAATAATAGATGAAATTTTTCGCGTAGATAGTATGAAAGATCGTACAAAATAATGTTTGGTACATAAAGTTTACGGAAAATGAATATGACTGTAGTTGTTCAAACCATCAGTTTTTCAGCATTGCCTAAATAAATAAATAAATCTCAATTCCTCGCCCAAACAAGGATTATGTGGAAATAGGGATGTTTCGACAAACTTATAGAAGGCAGTCTTTTTTGATAAAAATACGCGTTGTTCTGTTGTAGTATTTCTGATGAATTTCATAAATGATGTTATTAAAGCTTAGGAATAAGATGAATGGTTGTTTTTGATAATCTTGTATAACTTATCATTATTATTGTTTGAAGTTATAAAATTTCTCTTACCTGTTCTATTCTTCTAAAAACATTTCTTGCATTCAATTTGATCAGATTTTTTTTTTAATATCATGTAATGTAGAATTGCCAAATGTAATTGTTTCCTTGCGTGTTTGGCTTTTCAATTGATTTAGTGTCGGTTACTGTTTAAGAAAAAGTTAATGTTTTTGGCCAAATGTACCACATGTTAACTTTCTCAATATCATTGATCAGTGTACATGACACAACTTTTGCAATTTTGAGAGGCTCTTACAATTCTCTGAATAGATATCAGGTAATATGACACACATTAACTTTGTATTGATTCTTTTCAGTTTCACAATATCAATAATGTTATTGTAACACTATTCATAATTGATTCTTCATACAATTTCTTTAACTTATACATTACTTAAGCTAGACTTTTTTTTCAAAAAGTATGCTATAACAATAGTAATGCATTATTCTTATAGCAGTGAATTGCATTAATTTTTTAATATTTCAACCATAATTTATTGAAGTTATAACAATATATTAATGTAATAACAATCCTTATTCTTGAAAAAATTATATTAATACAAAATTAGTAAGAGATTAATCTGTATTAGAAGTAATATATTAATGTTATAGTAATTATGTTGATGTTGGAACAAGGATTATATAAAAAATACATGAATAAATATTTTTCTCGAGGAAAATTCACACAAAAATTTCAATAACTTTTTATAGCATCGAGAGAATTTTTTTCTTTAAGTAATGTTCTGTAGATATTCCGAACTTTAACTCAAATCTTTAGTACACATTTGGTGTTAAAATATATAGCTCTTATCAGGGTTTTTTGTTAATGCTTTTCATTTTCATAAAACATAATTAGTTTTGTCTCTTCCATAGTTCAGTTAAGAAAGCATTGATTCTTACAAACTATACGCATAAACAAGTAAAACTTATAAAAGCGTGTTAAAATAGTCTAATTTTCTTCTTTTCTACAAAATTGAAAGCTTTACTAAACTTTGAATATGAAAATGCTGTGTCAAATCAAACACACGTTTTTAGAATTCAGATCACATTTAAGAAAATCATACCAAAAATACCAATTTAAGCAAGTCCTCTATTTTTATCATTGAAATTAAGTTTTAAGCCTCTCTTAGAAAAGTTAACGATAAGGTAAAGAATGAAAGTAGCAGTCCAAATGTAAATGGCATGTGTGGAATTTGTCATTTAAAATTTCTAAACTGGGAGTAACAACAAACAGAAAAGACAGAACAATGAGTGTGTGTAAAACTTTATCATTTGCAATATATATGCTATATATGATATACAGAAGGAAAGGTCTGAGTCGAAGAGTAGTAAAAAAAAAAAAACGATGGTTATTTGCATAAATAAAACTGTTCTTCGATAAATATTGATATTATGATTATTCTGTTCTTAATCATTATTATTTATTCTTTATATATCTTTATTTAATACAATTTTTAACTATCTCCCACTAATGAAACGCAGAAAAAAAAGAAAAAGAGGAAATTCCACAAAGAGAGGAATCTGAGTATATGAAACAAAATCTTACAGACACTTAATTTTAAAATATTTTCTGTAGAAAAATACATTTTTTTTCCCTTTTCAATATATCATTTAGACTCTCTGGAAAATAATTTCCAGGAATGTAGAGTTATTTTTTTAGAAAACTTGAGTTATTTTACTTCATTTTTAGAGATTACTTCCTTCATTCTTTTTTCAACATTTAATCTCAGCACAATCCTTGAAATAACTTAGGGTTTTTTATTTTTTTGTTGCGGTTAATTCCTCAAATGCTTTATTAGATTTAAATCTGATGACTTTGTGGTATTGTATATAGTGATTTTTAGAGTATGGCAAGGCTTCACAAAAAGAGTATTGTGATTAAGCTTATTGTTGGAAGAAATGACCAAATATTCTAAACTTATTAGTATTTTTTAAAATTAAATCTCTGTTTTAATAAGTTTTATACACATTGTAGACTCATAACATTTTTATCTTCCTATTAAATGGTTACTTATAATCTCTTTCGTACACATTCACAATTGCCTTATTTTATGAAGGAATTAGACATTATTACACAATAAAAATCCACAGTATATTACTTCTAAATTTATTTGTATATTCTTATGCCACAAATACAGGACTTGTATTCACTGGAAAGTAATAGCAAATTTCACAATGTACTGTTTTACTTAAATATTTCTTTTCAAAAGAGTTGAATTGATACACGTAAGACATTTTCCATAAAACTCATGATTATATATTACAAATATTTTTAAAGCTTACACGTATATAGTTTTCAAAACGTAATTTTATCCTTTTTGACACTGCTTTGCAATTAATCCAGATGTTATGCTTCTTAATTTAAGTAAACTGCGACATATTTCTCTCGATGTGAACTTCGAGAGACTTCACAATAGTTCCAACACTTCACAAACACTTAAGAGACTTTGCAAAGACTTCTTTACAATTAAGTTCCTATCGGTCCTGTGTTCATTAGCCTGTTAGAATTTAGAATTGATTTTTACAAGCATCTAAAG
Organism: Trichonephila clavata; assembly: GCA_019973975.1. Classification (NCBI taxonomy): domain Eukaryota; kingdom Metazoa; phylum Arthropoda; class Arachnida; order Araneae; family Nephilidae; genus Trichonephila; species Trichonephila clavata. The sequence goes on along the minus strand of BMAO01009871.1, from coordinate 69,035 downwards.
GATTTTTTGAAAATATTTTCTTAGTTAAAATCTTCTGTAATCAATTTTTTTTATCTCAGAATTCATACAGCTTTAATATGTATTAAAATCAAAATTTACATCTGAAGAGGATGATAAATGAGGATATTAGAATAATATGTGTGTAATACTCAGTACCTGTTAATGCACCACTATAAAAATTTAAGAATATTTATTTTTTATAATACACATACTTCGTATATCCAAAATATTTGACTTTTTAAAAATTTTTAACTTTACAAACGCAACTTTTATGTATAAAGTTTGCGTTTTTTGTAATATTTAAAAAACAGAAACATATAGAATAAATGAAAATCGTTGGTTTCTAATGAGATCCATTGTATATAGTGTGAATGTAAAAGTATATATTAAACTGCATGCATAATTTTTTTACTACAAACGTATATAAATATCTTATACTCTCTGAAATATCATGTTTGAATTATTATTGTTTCAAAATGTCATAAAAAAAACATCAGTTTTAAATTCCAACTTAAATCACAATTATAATTTTCAAGAAATATTCTCTCACAAGTGAATATGTAAAGAAAGAAAAAAGACTAAATAATTACTCAATGAAATTATGAGCTTAGAATCAAAAATTGTCCCTAAAAATATTCATCAACAGCTTTAACATGAAATATTTAAGGTTAGTCCTATATTGATCCAAAACTTAAATAGAATTCCATTAATTTTCTGCCCTTTTGTTAGAAGAGTAGCACAATAGGAAATCGATTGTAAGTCTTTTGTGCACCATTTTCTTATGACACTGTACCAGTCATATGCACATTTTTGCACAAAACTAAACAAACCTAAAAATTAAGGAACATGTATATTACACAATACCAAGTATGCAAATGATTAAATTGCCACGGATAATAAATGTCAACTTCGATCATAACAAGTGTTTTTACTGTACAAACAGCATTGTTAAAAATAAGTAAGAATTGCAGATAGTTGATCTTTTTTTGTACTAAGCAGTACATTTCTTTTGGAAACACAACCATTAATGCTACTACGATGTTTTCGATTTTGTGGCTAATTGGACGATCTAATTTAACTGATAGATTGTATTTAACAAAATTCTATTTAATTGTAATTTAATTGATATGTGTAATACACAATAAATGAAATACAGTTAAAATGATTAAAGTTCTTTTATTATTTATTTGAACTGATTTTAAATCGAGTTAAATTATTTTAGGTTTTTTTTTATTCAGAAAAGAAATCCGATGTTTTCAAAATATTCTCTCTCTCTCTCTCTGTCAGATTTACTCATTTTAAATTATATAAATTTGTCTCATCCTTAAAATTAATTTTTTTCTACTATTAACTAAAATATAACATCGCGAAATAAACACAATATAAAACTACAACAAAAAAATTGTAAGTATTTACTTTAAGTGAGATAACTTTTCTAAATATTTGTTTATGTTCATAATTGTAGTAACATAAATCATTTCTAAAAATAGAATCTTTGACCTTACTATTGAGTCCAAATTCATCTACGTGAACTTTCCTATTTACAAGACAGGATTAAATTCTCGACTAATACTGAGACAAGTTTAATCAAATATGGGGCTTGAAACATTAAAAGAAATCAACAGAAAGTCCCTTATAATAATGTTAACTCTAAAATTTGCAATACTTCGAAAATTAAATATATACTAGCAAGAAAAATATATGATAAGGGATTGTTAAGCTTAGTATTCAATCAATTTACAAGAAATTCTGAATAAAAAAAATTAAACAAGAGACAGAAACCTAAAAGAAAGGTAAACATTCTGAAATAAAGTAGGGAATATCCTTTAAGCACTTCAAAGTTAAAAATGTATTAACAAAATTTACAACAAAAAAAAATATTCAAATCCAAATTGCATGAATGCATCAGCAAAGATCTTTTCAAACTTTTCATAAATTCTTTGTTAACTAACAATTGCAGAGGTAAATAAATAAAATATGAATATACATAAAAGTTTCATGATAATTTATGTGAACATATTGGCTTTGAAAATAATATGTGAGTGTATTAATTACTCTGGAAGTAATGTCCATTATACAAAAAAATCCGCTGATATGATAAAACGGATATATTGGTGAAACCATTATTATTTAGTTTGAATTAAATGGAAAGCAAAATTGGCTTTGATATTTTTATATCTCACACTCTTTAGCAGATAGTTTTGAAGAAAGAACTCTTACATTATCCCAATCCAAAAGAAGGAAAAACAAGGAATGATGTGGTTGTGAATTCGATGAGCGGTAGATCACAGCTAAACAGTTTCACAGGAAATTGCCTGTGAAGCTGATAGTTTCCTCCCTTTTTGAATTACTGAGGTTTCTCTAAAAAATCATGATTTCTGTTTTTCTGAGTGTGTTTTTGAACTCTTCCGTAAAAGAATAACTTTTAACAAGAAAAAAGGTTATTTGTTGGTATCAGTATTAAAACTGTAGTATAAGATATTGTTAAAAAATATTATTTAGTCTCATATCAAAGTGCAAAATGTTTATATTCATCCTTATTAATCTTAATTTGGGATTAGACTATACATAAATAAAATTCGTTAAAAAAGTACAAATGCAAATGTATTGAACTAATAATAAAAAACTCATAATCTTCCTTTATCGCCTACTTATGATTTTTTCAACTTTGGTGAAAACACAAAATGTTATCAGCCTTTTTTTAATACAATCAAGAGAATTGTGAAATATTCATAAAAAACATCCATTACGAGTTTTTTTTAAAAACATCTTAGTGGCCATCATTTAGGTTATTATTAATTCATAAAAAATTTGCTCAAAAGCGTGAAGAAAATTATCGTATTATAAATTTCTTTAGTCTTTTAAACAAATATATGAATTTAGATATGATAAAAATCAAAAACTTACTCGAAAGATTCATCTAGTTTTGAAATCCCCCAGAATAAATCTAAGCATTAAATAATTTTATTTTTCTCTCCTAATCATCAACTAAATACCCTTTGATATTGCTCTTTTTGAAAGAAAAAAAAAAGGTTTGAGCACCAAAAAAGACCAACTACTGTTTCCAGTATTTTTATTTGAAGTGAAATAGTCTGCTTAAACTAAGAATGTTATCCGAGTACCACTAGCTGAGCTTTGCTGCTAAGTAACCTTATGAAAGAAACAGGAAATAAGTATTAAAAATGTATTATTTATTCCGATGTAAGATAATTTTTGAGGAAAAAGCAGGTAAAATCTTTTGGATTTTTATCTTAAGAAAAGTATTTCTTTGTAGAGGATATAATAGGTATAAGGAAAGTTCTACTGTATTTGTGTGCATATTTTTATATGTACCCTGTTTTGCAAGTAAGTGGTAGGATTTCAGCAAAAACATGTAGAACCCTCCTAGACTATTTCATGAACAATTTGTATTTGGATTCCAATTTTCGTCAATCCTTTACAAGTTCAAAAAGACAATATTGTGTTGTATGTAGCAAAAAGTTGTATGAAATGTTTTTTAAAAGCTGTGACCTCTATCATGCCAAAGGTGGTAAAGGTGTAAGGTGCCAAAGGGCACACAACATTTCTAATGGGGGAATTTTCCATGGAAGATGAGCCAAGATCGGGAAGACAACCAGACTTCAACGCTGCACGACCCCAAAAGCCATGAGGAAAACAACGTGAAAAATGTCAGTTTTAACTAAAGAGGGATACTGTATTTTAGAATAAATTTCATCTAAGAGTAATAATCGGTAAAACTCAATTAAAAGAGTACTAATCAATGAGTAAAACCAGGATGAACTGATCTCGATTCAAAATCACATCTTAACTAATGAAAAAAATCAAACAATATCCTCTCTCTTCTACAGGATCTCAACTTTTTATTAATCAAAAATATTGTTTTGAAGCTTACAATTTGTATTTGAAAAAGTATACTTTTACAACTTTTAGTAAGAATAATTTGTCTGCATTATGGTTCTTTCACAGAAAGAGGTTCTCAAAAATCATTCAGAAAATTCATGAAAAGGCTTTTCCCCTTGAGAACAAATAAAAGAAAAGTCTCGAAGAGAACCCGGTACAAGTTATTTAGTTATTATTTTGATTAATTATTATAACTAAATTGATTGACTTTACATTCCTATTTAGTCCTAAATAACATCCTCCCATGTATTAAAAATTAAATCTTTTTTTATAATTTATGTTTACTTTTTATTTATTTGTCAATCAATGGGCTCCATGAAATTAATATATAAGCTCAACGGAACTGACAAAATCACATTAGGAAATGCACAATCCTAAAAAGAATCTTCTAATTTAAAAAAATGAAAATATCGTATCTTTAAATATAAATAGGTGGCAAAGTTTTATTACAGAGTTAATTATCAATTTTATACATGTTTCTGTACTCTCCTCACCATGAGAGATTACGGATGAAATTACTTGAATTTATAATACTCCAAGACAAACGACTTGAGAAAATGCTTACCCATATATGAAAAGACCAAGACTAATTTCAACCCTTTAAAATTGCATTTAATTGTTTTAAACAGATCCAATGAAAAGAAGAAAGTGGTACTCCATAATTCCTACAAGACTAAAGTATTCAATCTGATAATGTAAGATTCATGTTTAGATTGAGGGATAAAGGTACTCTCTCTAGCACAATGTAAACACTTCATCCAGTGTACTTACAGAAAAGGATGATAAAGGACCACTCATGTAAGTAGACTTTAAAAAAATCTCATGGAAGAATTCTCAAGAGAATAAGAATGGTAAAATGCTATCCTTGGTACAACTCGATTAAAACTTGTAACAATCTAAATATGATAAAAAGAAAAGAAAATTTGTAAAGTTGTTCGAGCAAAAGCGCTCTGTTATATATAGGTTCCTATTGGCGTTTCCATTTCTACAGAAAAAAAATTGCCCTCTTCTCCTAAAAAAAGATGTTAATCATTTTGAAATTATTTATGCAATAAACAAACTCTCTTAGATTTGAAACTAGAATCAAATATTTATACAACAGAACCATTTTTATCAGTTAGTTAATCAGCTAAGAAATTTTAATCTCCTGAAAAAAATCAAGGAAACTATAGTTTCTTTTCAAACAATATGCAGTAAAAAAATCAATGATGTAGAACTGCTAATGCTTTAATATTTTACGGAAATAAAGTATGTGCTTTTGAAAATATTACCCAATGTTTAATAAGTATGAATGAAATGCTATCACAATGGTCATTTTTAGACTCTGTCATGTATATTGGCAATATATTTAAACTTTGTCTAAAATTATAGCTTAGACCTCTAGAAATATGTAACTAAATGTCTATAAAAATATGAAAGATAACATCTTTGCCTACATATCTCTTGTTTAGACATTGCAGTGACCTAATTTCCTGCAAGTAATAAAAGCCCTTGATCAGTGTTTCCTGGTTAACGTTTGAAAATTTAACCGAGGCCCGCTAAGAAGGGACGTTGATTGCTTGCATTTTAGATTGTCTTGATTTAATAATTTTAATTTCATCATATTTAAACATGCCTTGAGAATAAAATACAGTTACACCAAAATTGAAAAAATAAAGTAATTTAACACAGAATATATATAGATTTCTCCATAAAAAGTCGCACCACAGTAAACCAAATGGAAACCGTTTAATGTTCCTTGTGCTGCCCAGGACTATATGATCCACTAGAGGCTATAAACTGAGACAAATGGACTAGTCTATTTTAGAGCTGGGTAGGGTAAGGTAAATAGAGTTCAGTTTTTAAGAAGGAAAAATTTCTCAGTTTAAAGGAAGAATTTCTCAGCTATAGGGGATTTTTCCCTAATAGAATCTTCTGAAAAACTGAGAAGAAAACATTCCTTGCAATGATTAAGTTGAACATTTGCAAAAAGTAAAGTCTAGGGAGAGAAGAAATTAATCTCTCCGGCAAGAAAGAGTAGTAAATGCATTGCATTTTAAATTAAAAGAATTCGCAATAGTGTACAAATTAGAGTTTTGTTAGAAAGGAATTATGTGGTTCGAAATAATGAGTTATTACCTGTCACAATAATCGTATGGTTGGGAAAAAATCCACAGAAAGAAAATTCATTTGGAATAATTTCTCCATTTTTGTAAAACTGTATGTATGATAAATTGAATGGGGAAGTAATCGTACATTGTATTTAACTGATGTTTTAATGCAATAATCGTTTAATAATAAATTGCTTCATTGCATTTGTATCCTGTTTCCTAAGAATTTTTGCAGCATTCCTAATCATGTGTTGTATCAAGTTCACATTATTCCTGATTATGAGTATAGAAGATTTGTGCATTAAAGTGTTTAGCATTTTGTTTGAAATGTGTATTTAATCGAAAATACAATCAATATACACATTTTAATAGCACTAGTTTTTAAGGAATAGAAGTATATTATTGTACATTTAAAAAGTAATAAAAGAATAGAAATGTGCATAGATAACAATATGAAACAGAGAAATGTAACGTAAAAATGTTGTACAGTTAGATTCTCTAAAAGTAAGTTGTATTTTAGGTCCTCTTCATCTAATCTGATCATTATGTGCCTGTTATTTAGTAAAAATTAAGATTGCTAACATGCGAGAATAATTTCTAGGTTAAAAAATAAGTAATTAAAAGTGAAATGCTACCAGAAACAATTTCTACACTTTATGGTGTACAACTCAATGTGTGAAGTAATGCTGATAATTTTTAAGTAGTTGAATTCCATCAGTTTTGTCTTAAAAAGGAATTTGTCTAAAAAAAAGTTCTGGAATCATCCTGTTTGTTATAAATGGATGATGATTATCTATTAATACATATTTATAGCTAGACACTGAATAAGAATAAAAAACTATAAGATATTTTTCTAAATTATTCATCAATGGGACATAATTATTTAACCTTGTTTACTTTCCAAAATTTTTAACCTGAAGCAAATATCGATAGGTGTACATGCTATAATCAATGCAAATACACTTGCTAGAAAAAGTCCGCGTTCACGTACTGTTGCTTAAATAAACAACGGGGAAAAAAATTTAAAAACTGGAATTTGAAATTTTTTTTTCAATTATATTTTATTTAGTTCATTTCAAGTATTGAGAATAATTAAGCAAACTGCGTTTGCTTTCATTGCTTTTAAAATAAATACAGGTTTATAGGGATTGTGGTAAACCCGACCATGGGTACCGTACAGAATGTGGCAACCTCTTAGAATAATTTTGAGAATCTGGCCTGGCAGACTGTGTTGAGCATGTTTCTGGTAAATTATAGCCTTATTTTGAATATCTCATGCACTTTAAATTTCTCATACCCTTAATTTAAAATGGGCAAGTTAATCAAAGTCAAGCTATCTATCACTTAAAGATAGGAACCCTGACGGGGCCATAGGCGCTCCAAAGCAAAACTCAGCTACGATGTGTGGCGAGCTCCGCAATAAATTAATATAGTAATGAGAAATGTTGCCTCTTTTCACCATAGTGGTGACCCCGTATCTTCACGCAAAACTTTTACCTTGTGAAAAGTATTTTACCAAATCGATGGTGATGAAGAAAACATCGTCATTTAACTACATTTAAAATACGGCAACAATTCCTTTGTCCATGGATCCGTGTATCTGCTTACTTGGTTTCGATTTCGGGTGTGACACTCATCTTCTACTGCAAATGTATCACAGATAAGTGGATCTTTTTTCTCTGTTTCATTTTTCTGTGCTTTTAATTTAACTAGAATTGTTTTTATCAATTTCATATTTTATTTTATTCTTTCATCTTTTATGCTAAAATTAATTAATTGCATATAATAATTTCTGATGAAATAAAATTCTTGTGATACCAGTTTAAAAAAAATATCATGTGTACTATAGATGAAAATGCCAAATTCTAATTAACTATAATATTACTGATTATTATAACTCTGTATTATTTAATGTATATCTATTTTATTGTTTATTTAGTAATTTTGTTCTAAAACCTTGCACACGCACAATGTCGGAAGTAAATGCTGTAAAAATGCCACTATATAATAGATTCAATCCCACCTTGTGGTTTGTTATGTGCGAGAGTACATTCACTTTAGCAACCCCCAAACCAATAACTGAAACTTTGGTGAAATTGTCGAATTGGCCACTGGTCCGCCAAATTATGAAAAATTGCTAATTTGGCGCATTTTTGCATGTTGTGTTTTGGAGTAGCAACCCTACTACAACATGAACCGACTTCTCCCTCACTGATACAAAAATTGAAAGGTTACCAAATTTGGCGCTTTTATCGATTTGGCGAGAAAGCATTTGGCGGGATAAGTGGCCGATTCGACAATTCAACCGAGTCTTTAACTAAGTACAATTACATAGTAGCTCATCTCCCTCCCGACACCTCGTCTTTAGTTCACAATGACCTCATGCACCCAGATGCCACTGATCCCTACGCGCAAATAAAAAACGAACTCATAAATCGTTCAGGGGAATCGTCCCAGCAGGAGATTCGGAAACTTCTTTCCGGGAAGAATTAGGTTCTCGAAGACCTTCTGAACTACTGCATAACATGAAACGGCGCGCAGAATCTTTGAATGTTGACGATAAACTGATGACAGAGTTATTTCTGCAGCATTTGCCGTCTTCTGTTCAAACAATTTTAGCTGCTGTTTCTGATCTCACATTAAACAAAGCCGCCGACATTGCGGACAGAATTCTCGAAGTCTCACCATCTCCTATTGAAACTTTTTCTGTTTCTAATAAAAAAGAACAGTCCTTAGAATCTAAACTGTTTTGTGAAATTGAAAAATTAAATAAAAGAATTGATCGCCTTTCAATCTCTCGTGGTCACTCTCGATACCGTCGGAATGAAAATTCCTGTGAAAGAAGCATTTCGAATAAGTGTAATTTTTCAATTTGCTGGTTTCACAGGCGTTTCAGAAAAGAATTTTGAGAAGAAAAATGCGTTAAACCATGCACATGGCTGGGAAATGAAGCCAGCAAAGAATAATGGCGACATATTCTTTGCCCAAGGAATCGCGTCGCCTGTTCATTCGAGACCGGACAACAAATGTCTCTTTTCGGGTCGACACCGGCTCTGACGTGTCTTTAATTCCTGCTAATATCTATAAAAAAAGAAATGCTTCACAACAAACCCTGTTTGTTGCAAATTCATCCTCAATTAATGTATATGGGCAGAAAACATTAACCTTAAATTTTAATTTACGAAGAGGTTTTATGTGGACCTTTCTGATTGCAGATGTAAGTACACCAATTCTTGGTGCAGATTTCCTCCATTACTTTGAATTGGTGCCAGATCTCCGACATAAATGTCTTAGAGATACTAGAACAAAATTACAATCAGTAGGCCATTTAAAACATGCTAATCTCCATTCGGTCCAAATTTCCATTTCTAAAGATACAATTTATCATAAACTTTTGAAAGAATTTCCCTTTATCACAAAATTGCCAAATCCAAATCAACTAGTAAAACATAACACAGTTCATCATATAATAACAAAGGGTCGGTAAATTCCTATTATAGCCCACCCCTTGGCGAAGATTTTTTTTCAAGTCGCTCCAAAATGGCGCCAAGCGCGTTTTTAAAAGTCAAGTTCAGGCCAACTGAGAAAAACATGACGTTTTGTCCGAAGGAGCAAAAATGGAAAACATTAGAGCTTTAAGAAAATATACGAGCTTCTGAATATTAGCTTCTGAAAATAATAGATACTTTTTAACTTTCCGAACATCTCCATGAAAAATTAAACTTTTCAAAAGTAGGAAAAGGAAAACATTCCGAAAAAAAAAAAAGGAATGGAAAGAGAAATTTTACAGACGTTAAAAAAGCAAATTCAGCAAAATCTCGGCTTCTAAAAATCGGAAATGAAGAGCATTCTAATAAGTAAAAATTGAGATCTAAAGATCAAAAACGAAAAATTCTTTTTTTAACTTTTGAAAAGTATGGATTTAAGAACATTCTGAAAAAAAGGAATCGAAGTTCCATTGAGGAAAAAAAATTTTTAGACGTTCAGAACAAATTAATGAAAGATTGAGCTTCTAAAAGCAGGGGGGGGGGGAGATATCGGAACGACAAAAATCGAAATTTCTTTTTTAACTGCTGAAAAGTAGAAAATTAAGAACATTCTAAAAAAAAATAGATCGATGTTAAGAACAAATTAATGAAAGATTTAGCTTCTAAAAGCAGAAAATTAAGGACATCCTAAAAAAAAAAGACTAATATCTGAACGACAAAAACGGAAATTTCTTTTCAACTGTTGAAAAATAGAAAATTAAGAACATTCTAAAAAGAATAAATTTATGTTCAAAGGAGAAAAATTTAAGCTTTTAAAACTTTATGAACAAAATACTGAATGATTTAGCTTCTTAAAAAGACATAAACACATTCTAAAATTACTGAAACGGCTTTTGCCAAACCACGTACCTTTCCTTACATCATGCGGATTCTTTCCTCCTTTCAAACGGCATCTTCATAATTTTAACTTTTTTCCGAAAGCTCCATCCAATAATTACCACCTTATTTTTACAAAAAATTGAAAAAATAAATAAACCTTGCTTTTGTCTAGAAAACAATAACCGGTAATCGCACGTACTAGCTGAATAACAGCAAAGCATCAAATAGTAACAGTCCTTACTACTCGTGCATAATTAGTAGGGTTGCTGAAACCATTTAATTAACGGAAAATACTAGTTGCAGACACCTAACGGTCACTAAAAATGGTCTTTAATTTTGAAGAATTAAAAAAGGGTTGAAGCTTATCAAACTTATCGCTCAACTTGGAGACAAAAAAAAGCACAAAAATCCATAGGTGGGCTATAATAGGACGCAACCTTTCAAAATGTGATGCATCTGGGACATTTACGACCTTCGAAAAGTAACTACGCTTCCCCACTTCATATGGTTCCTAAGAAAGGTACTTTAGATTGGAGACCTGTTGGGGATTACAGAGCTTTAAATTCTCAAACATTAAAAGATAAATACCCCATCCCTTGTATTGCTGATTTTACAGCTGAATTACATGGCTCAAAAGTTTTTAGTCGAATTGATCTAGTAAAAGTATATCATAAAATTTCTATTCACCCAGATAATATACATAAAACAGCAATTTGCACTCCGTTTGGTTTATTTATGAGTACACGAATGGCAATTTGGATTGTGTAACACATCTGCAACGCTTTATAGATGAAGTCACTCGTGGCTTACCTGGAATTTACACTTTTGTCGACGACATTTTAATTGCATCTAAAAATCCCCAGGAACATTACCAACATTTAAAAAACCTATTTTCAAAACTAGATGAATACGGTCTATGCATTAATGTTTCTAAATGCATTTTTGGTGCATCGTCAATAGACTTTTTAGGTTTCAATCTGTCAGAAAATGGAATTAAACCTCTACCTGATAAAGTAAAATGTATTCAAGATTTTCCTAAACCAAACACATTAACACAATTACGTAGATTTTTGGGCCTGTTTAATTTTTATAAAGTTTTATACCAAAAGCCGCACATATACTTGCTCCCATTGTTCAGTTTCTAGAAGGACATACAAATCTAAAGAAATCTCATTCTAGTGTTCGCAAATCATCCGAACCATTAAAATGGAATGAAAATGTAGAACAAGCTTTTCTTGCAGTGAAAAACGCTATGGCAGAAGCTGCTCTTTTAAGACATCCTATTCCAGGGGCTCAATTGAGCCTATGGGGGGACGGTTCAGATATTGCAATTGGAGGCACTTTATCCCAATTATCACAGATGAAATGGGAACCAATAGCCTTTTTCTCCATGAAACTTAACAAAGGTCAGCAAAATTGGTCAACTTATGATAGGGAACTATTTTCAATTTATTCGGCTATAAGAAAATTCAAACATATGTTAGAAGGCAGAAACTTCTCAATATACACTGACCAAAAGCCCCTAATTTATGCTTTTAAACAAAATCCAAATAAATGTTCTCCTCAGCAATTAGCACTTAGATTTAATTTCCCAATATTCTACCGACATTCGGCATGTGCAAGGTTCAGAGAACACAGTTGCTGATGCTCTTTCCAGAATCAAAATTGATTCCATTACTAATTCTCCAAATTTAATTTTTAAAGAATTTGCTTTAGCGCAGAAAAATGATCCAGAAGTTCAAAACTTTCTATATGAATGATGAATCATCTCTTAAATTAAAGCTAAAACCATGCCAAACCTCAGATTGCAATTTGCTTTGCGATACTTCAATAGGAGTTCCATGTCCTTTCGTCCCTGCATCATTTCGAAGAACAATATTCAACCATCTTCATAATCTTGCACATCCAGGGATAGCAGCTTCTACAAGACTCATCTACTCTCGCTACGTGTGGCCTGGCATGAAAAGCCAAATAAAGCAATGGGTTCGGTGTTGTGAATCGTGTCAAAAGTCGAAAATCCAAAGGCACACTAAAACACCTCTAGGAACATTCTCACTTCCTGACGCTAGATTCACTCACATTCACATAGATATTGTAGGTCCCTTGCCACCATCTGAAGGTCATCATTATCTTCATATAATAATCGACTGCTTCTCCAGATAGCCAGAAGCAATCCCCATTTCAGACATGCAAGCGAAAACCATTTGTTGTGCAATTTTTGACACTTGGATCTCTCGTTTTGGTCACCCTTCTATAATTACCTCTGATCAAGGAACCCTGATGCGTTCATCAATGTATGCTGAATTTACTCGCATGCTGGGAACTCAAAAGATCAAAACTACAACATATCATTCAATTTCAAATGGAATTGTGGAACGTTTCCATCGACATTTAAAATCGGCCATTAAAACCCATAAGAATGACAGATGGTCTGAAATAGTCCCCATCATCCTTCTCGGCATTAGAACAGCAGTTAAAGAAGATCTGCAATCTTCTTGTGCTGAAATTGTTTATGGAACAAACATACGTCTTCCTAGTGACATGATAGATATGTCAAACATTCCTTTTTGTGATAATAATTTCATCACTAATCTTCGTAACAGAATGCAACAACTGAATCCTGTTGCAACATCTGCTCACTGCACTGATCGATTCTACATCCATCCTTCACTAAAATCGTCATCTCATATCTTTTTGAAAATCGATCATGTGAAACCACCTTTACGTCAACCGTATACTGGACCACATAAAGTTCTGTCCTGAACAGACAAAACTATCACCATTGACGTTAATGGTCGAAAAACTAAAGTTTCTCTAGATCGTGTCAAACCCAGAAACCCTCTTCTCTCAGAAACTGTGTGTGAAACACCACCTTCAGTGAGCAAAAGTGTAAATGATAAAATATTTACTAACGAAAAACCAATATATACCACAAAATCAAGAAAACATGTACATTTTCCAAAAAAATTAGCCACTTATGTTACATATTTTTTTTTCTTTCTAGAAGAACTTTCAGTTGGAATTTTTTTTTTGTATTATATTTGTATACATCTCATTTATATGTTCCATTTTTTGTGTGTGTATATATATATATCATATTCAAATTGTCAATGTATCTTTACCAGTATGGATTCTCAAAAAGAAAGAAAATAATGTTTATAAAATTTTAAAAACTAATGTCGTTACCCTAGGTTGTTACCCTCAGTCACTGGGGGGATACTCTGTCAGAAACCTAACCATGGGTCCCGTACAGAATATGGCAACCCCTTAGAATAGTTTTGAGAATCTGGCCGGGCAGACGCAGAGAGATGTAAACACACTAAGTCAATGTGTGGCGAGCTCCGCAATAAATTAATATAATAATGAGAAATGTTGCCTCTTTTCACATAGGATACTTACAAAAATCTAATAGAAAAAGTCTGCATTCACTGTTTTAGCAGTAACCATAAAAATTATTTGAAAAGGATGATGAGCTATTTAATAGCTGGTTGGGATTAATGTCGTCTTTTGAAAACCTCCTGAAGTCGTTTTGGCATTGAATTATTAAGTCTAGTGCTTATCTTTTGACAGTATCTATCTGACTTCTTTTCAGCATATCCTTGCTAGATATATTGTGTTGACGAATTATAGGCTCCAACAAAACCCATAGGTGTTCTGTAGGATTCAGATCAAATGACTGCGGGGGCATGTACAATTGATTTGGGACGTTATACAAGAGCCAAAGCTTCACAATCTCAGCAGTATGCTTAGGATTGTTGTCGTGTTGGAAATGAAACGACAATCCTAGGCCGAGTTTTGTGGCATTTTCCTTTAAATTGTCTTTTAGGACATCGAGATAATAATTTGATTCGACATACTCCAACTTGCCAACACCATTGCTCGCCATGCATCTCCACACTATAACTTCACTGCCACGGTACTTTACCATTGGTACTAAATGCTCTTTTTGAAGCACTTGTACAAGGTTTTTGCATACCAATTTACGATATTTTATGCCAAAGATAGAAAATTTGCTCTCTTGGAGAATATCACAGTTTTCCAGAACTCTGGAGACTTATGTATATATGCTGTTTTGCAAAAGCTATCTGTTGGCCTTTGAAACATAAGACTTTTTGTGAGCCACTCGACTGCGGTATCCTGAATTTTTCAAGATTTTTCTTGTAGTATCCGCACAAATGTTTTCTTTAAACTTCTCATGAATGTCTGTTGCAGTCAAACACGAATTTTTTTTTCACTACGAATATCGTACATTCATTTTTCGCTGATTGCGAGTTTAGATAAATGACCTGAAGGAGGTTTGGCCGTGTAAACTTCTGTAGATTTAAAGTTATAAATAACATGCTGGGTAGATGAATACTGCCATCCAATGGATCTGTTTATATCCTGATGACTTTTTCCATCTTTCCACAATGATTTTAAGCTCATTGATATTAATTTTCTTCCTTTTATTTTCCATGTCCTTGAATTGCTTCGTATCTCACAAAAGCAATAAAATTATTGTATCACAACTGCACTCTGCTTTCCACTTTTGGTTCCATATATCTTTATATATATAAATCTCGCGTCACAATGTTTGTCCTCAATGGACTCCTGAACCACTTAACCGATTATAATAAAATTTGCACACCATGTGCAGTTCGATCCAACTTGAGAGATAGGATGGTTTTCATTTCAATTTATCACGCCATAATTTTTTTATAGCCGGAAATGTGAAGAATCCTGAAAAAACGTTGCCAGATTCCCGTAAGGGATGCTCATTCGGTTCTCTCGACGTTATTTCTGAATTTCGTCAAGGTCATTCACGTTGCGTTAGCTTTGTGTTTGGAAGATGGGAAAAGTTGAGGTAGTTTTGAGTCTCGCTGAGTAGAAAAAGGGGAATTCCCTCATATAACCCATCACAACCGATGGTTTTTTTTTATTCTTAAAGATTGATTTATTGAAGAACAGTAGAATATAAGAAAAAAAATATCATAAAAATTATAAGGAAATATTTTTAAATATATTTTTATCACATAGTATTATTTTCTTTTTGAATTTCATACTGTGAAATGAATCAATATCGTTGCATTTAAATAAAAATTATTTTTAAAACTTTTAATATCAGTGATTTAAAAAATAAAAAGCCAAAAACTTTTTTGAACAAACTTTAATAAAACACTCAAAATACTTAATAATTAATAATTTTTCCCGTGTGTCGAACATTTCAAAAAATCCTCACAAGACCCCCAAGGGGTGTTGCGGGGGCGGGGGTTTAAGGGGCGTTATAAATTTTTATTTTTAAGTTATTAGACGTACAGTCTTGAAACTTAGTAAGCAGATTCTTCTCATAGGGTAGATATACGCTAAAAATGGGTTTCGTGAAAATTGCCCCCAAGTGGCGTTGAGGGGACATAAGGGGCGTTATAGATAATTATTTCCATTTTTAAACTATTAGACGCATAGTCTTTATAGAGTAGAGATCAGCTATAAGAAGGTTTTGTGAAAACAGATCTCTAAGTGGCGTTGCAGGGGAATAAATGGCGTAAGAGATAAATATTTTCGTTTTTAAACTATTTGCCCTACCTGCTTGAAAATTGGTAGGAATGTTTCTTTCATGGAGTAAATATCCGCTACAAAACGGGTTTGGAGAAAATTGACCCCCAAGGGAGTTGCGGGGGGTTAAGGGCAGATATAAATAATTATTTCTTCTTTTAAACTATTAGACTCATAGTCTTGAAATTTGGTTAGCAGATTCCTCTCATAGGATAGAAATACACTGCAAAATTTGTTTTGTGAAAATCGACCCCTAGGTGGTGTTGCGAGGGTTCAAGGGGCGTTATTGATAATTTTTTTGCATTTTTTAATAATTGGACGCACAGTCTTCAAATTTTGCTTAGCAGATTCCTTTCATAGAGTGCAATTCCCCTTCAAAATGGGTTTTGTGAAAACAGACCCAGAAGTGGCGTTGCGGGGGCTCAAGTGGCGTTATAGACAATTATCCCCATTTTTAAACTGTTCGACGTACAGTCTTGAAATTTGATAAGCATATTCCTTTCGTAAAGTAGAGAACCGCTACAAAATGGGTTTCGCGAATATCAACTACTAAGTTTAATTTCGGGAGATTAAGAGGCGTAATCGATAAATATTTCCATTTTTAAACTACTTGATCATCCTGCTTGAAAATTGGTAGGTATGTTCCTTTCATGAAATGGAGTTCCTCTAACAAAGAGTAAAATGAAAATTGACCCCCAAAGATGTTTGCGCGGGGTCAAGAGGAGTTACAGAAAAAAATTCCTGTTTTTAATTGTTAGACCCATATACTTGAAATTTGTTAAGCATGTTTCTTTTGTTGAATAGGGATCCACTAAGAATAAATTTTAATCAAATCAAGTTCTGGGGGTTGCAGGGGGTTACTGGGACGTATTGACAAAAAAATTACTTTTTTCGAGCTACAAGGACTATAATAATGAAATTTGGTTTGCGTTTTTCTTTTGTTGAATTGAAATCCGCTGAGAGCGGTAATTTTGGAAAACGGCTCTCAACGGGATTACGGGATATTGATAGTAAAACTTTTGCTTTTTTCTGTTAGATTTAGACTTGAAATTTGGCTTGCATGTTCAATTTACGGAGTAGAGATCCACCGAAAATTGGTTTTGTGGGAATCCATTTGGTTTTTGAGTTACGAAAGAGCAAACATCATTCTATGCTTCAATTTTAGAGATTTTTAGAAAATACAAATTAGATGAGTTCTGCCCTTTTTTTTTTATCAACAGGTGACAGTTACAGGTATAAGTATATTTTTCAATTCAATCGAATTCTTAATGCTAGGACTTAGATATCAATAATTTATACATATATATAAGCAGTAAAAATTTATAAAACATCATGAAATACCCAGCGAAGCGGGCGGGTAACAGCTAGTATATATATATATATATATATGTGAAGAAATTTCTCTAATTAAATTTTTTGTATTGAAGGTATACTAATTATATTGCTGGAATACTTATATTTAATGCTATTTTTTATTTCAATCAATGTTTTTACAAGATACCTATTTATGTGTACAATGTGAATTTTTTTTATCTCTGTTAAATGAATAGGTTTATTTATTATGTTGCTTATTTTTGTTAATAATATCTTTAAATGCTGCATACTTTTAATGTATTATAAAACTCCTAATCTGTATGCATTGCCACAGGAATTGAATTGTTTCAAATATTCCCTATAGTGTGGCATACTGAATCATATTGGTAGATTTGTTTGGCACCCATAGCTATAAGGTTAGCCACTTCTGTATAAGAATTAACTCTTCAGTGGAGTACAAATCTTCGTTGTTGTAGTTGAAGGAAAATCCATTTTTTTTATACTTAAGTTAATGTAACATTAACATGAAAGGGATGAAATATTTTTCTTTTTTCATAAACATACAGTGGGTAAAAAAAGTATTTGCACACCTACATTTTTGTTTGCAATTCATAAAAAAAGAAGCATTAAGAAATAAAAAATTGGTATTGCCAAATCAGAATAAGTTTAATCATCCAAAACAAACAGAAAAATTACAATAATTTAAATAACAATGCTTTTTTGTAACAAAATTAAAATATCTCGTGTCAAAAAAGTATTTGCATACCTGCATGAATACAAAAGAAATAAAATATATAAGCAAATTTCAAGTAACTAATATTTAGTATGCATTCCTTTAGCATCTATTACTGCTTGTAATCTTGCTGGCATTGATTTAATTAAATTTTCTGTAGCAGTAGGGTCAGTATTCGACCACTCTTCAATAAGGGGCAGATTTACTTGAAATCTTCCTTTTTCTTATTTTTAAATCCACAGAATTCCACAAAATTTCCAAAGGATTTAAGTCTGGTGATTGTGGTGGAGTGGCAAGTTTTCTGGATACATGATAAAGCACAACCACATACTTGTTATACCGGCAGTGTGCTTGGGATCATTGTCTTGCTGAAAATAGTACGAATTACTGATACCCAATTTCATTGCACTTTGTGGCAAGTTATCTCGCAACACATCAATATAGGTTCGAGCTGTCATATTCCCATCAATGAAACACAAATTACCAACTCCTTTGCTAGCCATGCACCCCCAAATCATAACAGAACCTCCTCCATGTTTAACTGTAGGTAACACATTTTTGGTATGAAAAGCAGTACAAGGTTTTCTCCAAACGGATTTCCTGCCATCTGATTTAAAGATATTGAACTTACTCTCGTCGGAGAATATGACATTTTTCCAAAAATCAATTGGCTTATCGATATATTCCTTAGCGAATTCAAGTCTCTTCAGTCTATTTCGTTCAGTTATGAAAGGTTTTTTCCTTGGAGATCTCCCATAAATTTGTGCATCATGCAGGATATTTCGAACACTTTGGGCACAGATTTGAACTCCAGATGTTGAAGCGGCATCATTGGCAAATGTAATTGCACTAACAAATGGATTTTTCGATGCTTCTCTTATGATTTTTCGCTTAATTCGCAGTGAAAGTTTCTTTGGGCGTCCAGAGCGCAAGTTATTTGATGTAGATCCTCTTTCTTTAGGATTTTTTATAACATACCGAACAGTAGAGAAGCAAACATTTACTTTTTTACCTATTTCTCGATAACTTAGGCCATTTTCATGTAGAGAAACAATTTTTTCTCGCAACGAAATTGGCAATTCAGATTTCTTAAGTGCCATTTCAATTTAAAATCGACAATCAACTGATAAAGTTTCGACAATGCCTCCTTTTATAGTCCTCTTACGTATGTTATTTACTTCGGGATGACTGTCAAATAATTAGCAAAAAAATGCAAATTTGCTGAAGTTGATTTGAGTGTGCAAATACTTTTTTGGACATAAGATATTTTAATATTATTGCAAAAAAATTTTTTTTATTAATATTATTGTATTTTTTGTAATTAATTTAAACGAATAGGCTTATTATTTTTTTAAATGCCAATTTTTGAATTTCTTAATGCATTTTCTTATAAATTGTGAACAAAAATGTATGTGTGCAAATACTTTTTGTACCCACTGTATAATACATTTCTAATGTATGTGTGTGATATGTGTCATTATATATAATATATTCTTTTGAATATATTATATAGTCAATAAATTTTCATATTTTTTGAATTATGTATTTATATTTTGAGAAGCATTCCAGAATATTCTTGTTTGAAATTAAAGTATAAAATAAGTAAAAAGTTAATAAATGGTTCTATAAAATTGATAGATTGTGGTAGTTGTGTAACTGATGGAACACTTTTTTTAGTTAGCGCAAAGCAAAAGTTTAATTATGATCTTGGGTTGACTTGTTTAAATTTCAATTAATAGTAATTTACTCTAAGATCAATCTATGGTGAATTCAAAAATTAAATTTATAATCATGTCGTTAATACTTAAACGAAAAATACCCATGAATGTTAATCGTGGACAAAAAAAAAAAAAAATGCTCAGTAAACATATATAAAGAAGGTTTAGCATTTTTTAATGTATATTAAGGAATAGAGAATTACTTTAAACAGATTAATTCATGAGTTCTGTATAATTATATATATATATAAGGTGGATAATTTTTTTACAATGAAAAGGAGGAAGAAAAAATTACAACATAAGTATATTAAACATTTCATTCATTCAAACAAAGTACACTAATTATGTTTACATCACTTTTAATTATTTATCTAAATGGGTATTTCTCCATTGAATGAATTTAAAATTATATATGTATGTTAGAAAATGATATATCGGAAATTTTGTAGCAAGAAATATCCGTCATATTGAACTTCACTATAACTGCTACAGTTAAATTACCAACATTCAATCTCAACTTCTCACATGTCCAAAAATCATTACCAATTGAAAAAACTCTTTCAAATGCTGAATTAGTTTCAGACCATTCTTTGATGTATTGGAAACATTTTTGGTAAGAATTCTGCATTTCTTTTGTAAACTTTTCCATCACGCCCAGGTTTGATTCTTCTAAGTTTGACAATTTTAATAAAATAAATAATGGAATCAATTTTTCTTCAAATCGTGATTTTTATTAAAGGACAAAATAAAACTAAATTCTGTTGCTGAAATATGTTCACCATCATTCTTTTGAATTGTTTTGTGTGGTACAGTACAAAATATCTCCGATAATTTGTACTGTACCTGCACATGATGCATAACAGTTCAGCCTGGCATCTCTGAATAACAGAGGCAATCTCTGAATACAGAGATTAACAAATTAGTTTTAACATATTGCAAAGTAGGAGGACACTTTTTGAAGAAGGAGAGAACCTATAAAAGCAGGTTTGTCCTCCCTAAAGGAAAACGATTGGTCCCCTTAGTACAATATGTTTAGTCCCCCCCCCCACATTATGAGAACAAAAGAATAACATTATGGAATAAATGTGTAATGGAGTGTTAAGTGTAAGTAACAGTGTTACGTATTAATTTCAAAATGAATATATTAAATTTTTTCAGGAACATTTAATACTAAAATATTTGTTCTGTCCTGAAGTGTCATAGTAAATAAAGCCATATTTGTTTTTGTATCCTATGAAATAAAATTATCAATTTGTTAAAACTCATATCCTTGAAACTGTTAACAAAACTTCTGCTGGAAAAGTGTATGGAAGGTATAAGATATATACTCTTCTGGTAAATTCAATATAGGCAACAGAAAGTTATGTAATATTTTGGTCCAATGCTGGCAGTAAACTATCGTGGGGGTAACTGGAAACAAGTAATATCATATAAAGATTTGTTAACCCCTGTCAAATTTTTGTGAAAAGCCAAAAAACTTTTTAATACTGCCAATAAGCCCAAAGTAACCTCTGTTGGTCCTTGAACATTAACCTGAGGTGAATAAAATAACATTAAAATTTTTAAAATTCAAGATACGTGTTCAATGCCAATAATTCAAAATTATATTTTTGAAAGTTTTATTTGTGCGAGTTTGTAAATTTTTATATGAACATTTTTTAACTTCTGCGAGGCTTTCCTTATAGCATAATCAGATTTCTTTAGGTGGGGAGATGCAATGAAGTAAGCAAAATACACTTATATGATGAAAAAAAGACTACCACTAGTATATCGGGAGTGGTAGATGGTAAAGTGTGTATGATATGTATATTTTTTCTCCTTGATAATGAATGTTTCAATATATAATTTTTTTGGCCATAAATGTTACCTTTTAAAATATTACAATACAAACACAAAAATAAAATTTCTTTATATTCTGATTCTTAATTTTTTTTGTCTGGAATACCATTTGTCATATTTTACTCCATTTTAACTTAAAACAATGCAGAAATGTTCTCACTTATAGTATAACTGAAAACAGTAATACAAACTCTTTCATTTTGTAAAATTTTTATTTCAGTACCTTAATTTCCAGAAATTTAAAAAATACAATGTGTTCTCTTTATAATAAGGTACCAAATTTTAATAATTTCTAAAACTAACTTGAAAAAAAGTAAGACAAATTATGATTAAGATTATTATATTTGAACATGCACAGGAACATTTTACCATTATTGACTGTACATTGTAACACTTGATTGTTTTTAATTTAGCAAAAACAATTGATAGACTGATATTATGTACTTTTTTATAATATGGATTAAACATAAATACAAACAATATAATTTTCATTACTTACATAAACGAATTTCATGGAATCAAGACTGCCAAATGCCACGATATACAGCCAATAGGGGAAACCATCCCTATACACATTGGAACACAGTAATAATAATGATGGCAGTGAGTGGTGTCACTTTTTTTATCAGCAATGTCTTTTTGTTGCATGGAATTATTCGACAGTATAACATACAAGTACTGAATTTTCCAGATTAACGGTACATAAATACAGCAAGTAGAAAAACAAGCTCTAATAACAGTCACATTTTTTATCTGTAATGTTTTTTTAAAAATACAATACAAAACTATAACAAACAAAAATTAGAGAGGCATTTGAAAAAAGTGCCCAAAGTCATAAGCCCCTGTAGCTCTCTAGAACTCCAATGTCCAGCAATCTCGGAGTCAATCTTGTAGAGTGCCTTGCAGCATTGGAGATGTTTTCCGTTCATTAACGTGGTTAAATTATAGAGGTGGTAATGAGTACTATCATAAACTCCCTGTGCAATTTAAATGTTCTCCCAAGCAACCATGGCCTATCACTAAACGCAGTCGACCCAGTTCTTGCCTTTAATTTTGATCTGTATCTTGATTTGGAACAGTCAAGCTCTACTACAGATTTATCTAGAGTAAACATCGTTATAAAGATGCTACTGCAGGATACAGCAATTTGAGATATTCAGCTGCAATAAAAATAGTAATTTCACATTACATCTTTACTTACTAATATATCATAATTATAAATAAATTTAAACAAAAGTATGACAGTTCCAATTCATATTTACCAATAGATACTATAATATACAAATCTTACAGATTTTTTAAAAACAAATGAATAAACTTCTATATAAGCAATGTCAAAAAGTTAACCTTATTTCAAACATGATCAACTTATTTACACTGGTCTTTTCAAGTTTAGGATATGTAAGTAGAAGTAATAACATAAATCTAAATATATAAATTTCACTTTTAGAAAATTGTCCTCATTACAATAAGGGATTAAAATCCATAAACTAATAGATTTATGAGCTATTGTTTTTTTTGGTGATAACTATTAAAATGTAAGTTATGTATGTAAATTTAAATGCGTTTCTCTCTCTCTCTCTCTCTCCTGAAAGTAAGTTTCTATCCACACTTGATTTGTAACTGTTATAAATATTTAAAAGTTTTACTAATAAAAAGACTATTATGACACCTTATTATGTCATACATATAAAATTCAGTTTTTGTTTATAAAAATAAATGTAGTTGACTCGTTAACATGTATTAGAATGCTGGTAAAAATGCAAAACTGATTTTGCTGTTTTTTGGGGACAAAATTTTAGTGTCACAAATGAACAATTATATTTTAGGAAACTGTAGAGAATAAAACAAATAGGGTTAAATTTTAAGATTTTAGTTTAATTTTTTTAAAAATATAAGCAAATAAGTAAATAAAAACATAGATACATATTTTATCATAGGCAATGTGAGCAAAACAAGCCTAATTATCAAAAATATTATTAGTATAACTGCACCTAAAACAATAAAGACTATGTCTGAAAGAGTTAAGCCTAAATGCTAATAACATTGTTTAATTTGCAATTTTAAACATAAAACGGTAATTACGTATTATCGCAACAATCGCCAACTCTTCTAATAACTCGCCAAGTTGGCAACCCCAAATTCTAAATGTCATACGTGCTGAATTGGCAACCATATGCTTCATTTCATATAATGTCACTAACAGGTTGCGATAATATGCAAGTAGCCATTAAATTTCAGAAGATTTTATAGGGGAATGATAATCAAATTAACCCAAAAGAAAAGTCACAAACCTGTTCATTTCAAAAATTGGTTTAATTTTGCTGAATCAAAGAGATTGTCAAGCAGTGTACTACTTGAAACTATGAATAAGGCACAGCTTGTTAATTTTACCATTCTGCAAGAAAGATACATTTCATCATTTAGTTACAGCGACTCCAAAAGTGATCATATACTTACAAATCTCTATGAAACATATGAAAATTAATATATCAGAATTATAATCTTTTAAAGTAATATCTGCAACTTGTTCTTAATTTAATAATCAAACCAATTTGTGAAACAAATTGTGATTTATTATTTTGAAAAATTAATAAATAAAACTACTAAAAAACTGTTATAAAAATCTTGGTACACTTAAAAATCTCACAATAGGTTTAATTATTTGTATTTTTTATTAATTTAGCACTTAGTGGGATATCCTTTAGTGTTCACAATAGCTTTTAAATGTGTTGGCATATATTTAAAAAACAAAATTCACCATTTCTTTTTGTAAATTCTGCATCGATATACTCAATTCTTTAGCGATTACTGCTATTACTTCACATTTTGTTTTAGTGTTCTTAATCTATATAATTTTAAGCTCTCTCAATATATACTCCTTAGTATTTAAATTAGGTGACTGAGGTGGTGTTTTCAAACCTTGGGAACAATTACACACCAGTGAGTGAATATTAATGTCCCACTGTTGAGATCTTTTTGCAATGGACCTTGTCATTTTGAACCATGGTCAAGTGACGAGGGCAACATCTTAGCTGAAACCTCCCTCTCCTAACTTCCACACTACACCAAAGGGAGGATATTTGAGCTCTTGACAGATTTCACGTACTTCGCTCCCCTACATGGCGGGTCTTCAGTGGTACTAGGTTCAAACTCATGACACGCCACAGGCTACCGTGGCCACCAGAGGCATACATTAAGAGCAGTGTGCTTGGACTCTTATCTTGATAAAATATTAAGTTTGTCTCCAATACCTAAATTTTAAGCACATAATTTCAAGTTGTTACAGATTTTGCAATTTCTAATACCCGTCAATAAATATCAAATTACCTAATCCTGAAGCTGACATACACCCCACACACAAGAATACCTCCACGATTCACTGTTCCCACTAAATTCTTAGGATTAAGTTCCTTGTTTATTCTTCTTCACACTATTATATACCTGCTGGAGCCAAAAATGTTGAATTTGTTCATCTGCAAATAGAAAATTATTCTAATATGTTTGACTTGTTTATCATGGATTTAGCAAAGGAAAAAAAAGTCTAAGCTTTCTACTTTCCATACAAAAACTCTTCTTTTAGCACAACATTATACAGTCTAATCTAACTGATAAGGGTACTCTTCGACCAATTTCGGTAGAAATTTGGGAACAATGGTGAATCTTTCAGCTAATTTTACAGAATTTTTTGCACACTCAAACAATAACTTTTGATAAATTTACTAACAATAAACAGAAACTTGTGCTAACTATTTCAAACATCCTTTTCTTGAATTAGTTTCAATTCTATTTTAATCTTTAAAAAGCTTTATCATATACTGCCCCATTGAATGAGGAACATTTTTGCGATGTTTTAAACTGATTTACCTTTACTAGTATTAACGATAGCCAATTTTCAGAAACTTTTTATCTTGTATAACTACGAGCTATTTTTATGCAACAGTAATAAAATAGAATATATTAAAGTAAACAAGCCAAGATTAAAACGAAAGGTTTTTTTTTGTATGTCACTGCATTGCAGAAATAAAAAAGTAAAAGTCGATATTTTTATTAAAGATGTTCACATCCAAAAGTATTTTGGTGTACTATTACTTTAGTCTTGCTAAAGTAAGATTCCCATATCCAAATGAGCACTTAATGCATCTTAAAATGAACTGATGTTAAATTGAATGCTTTTAAAAGTCCACTTACATAGTATATATTGGCATTTCTCTTCAAGAACCCTTTTTTTCATGCAGTTTTAGTTTTACAATGAGTTCTGCAAGAAAGGTATATTTCATCATTTAGCTATGCAATCTAAATAACAAACTAACAGGAACTGATACTAAAAAGTGAATGCTTATAACGTTAACTTACATAGTATTGGCTAGCTTCTGCTTTTTGAAAGTCTGAATTCTTCATGTCACCACTGGGACCGAAAGATTTAAATAATTCGCTCAGAACTGCGAAAATCAATCGACGATATTTTTTCTGTGTTTTTAGTATTTGCGTTTACAGAATCATCTGCCATATTTTTGAAAAAAAAGTTATTTACAAAAAAATCTGCTTATATTTACTACTATCATTCTAAATCAACAGACAGCAATATGGCGCACACACAGCTAGCTATTCGATTTTGGCGGGATAACTATGCTTCCCTAATCCCTAGCTCAGTTCTCTTTCCACCTGCTCATTAATAGAACCAGCTCATTTTCTTCCAGTATTTAGCCGCTAGTATATGATCTACGCACCGGTGCAGGTTTGCGGACCACGGCCCTAGATGACTGGCTTCAGTAGGGATTCCATTCCATCCCTGTCGTCTAATGCGGGCAAAATATGATCTTCAGATTCATAGATGGGACAAATTCCCCTGCCCTAAATTAGCAAAGAAGTTCTCTGTTCCGTATTGTGTCTTTATCGCCTTTGGCGACGGAAATATCACCAAATTGGCAACCCTTGTAATCTCTCGAAGAGAGTATAAAAGGCATTACGCACTTTCGCTTTTCGTAGAGATATCGAGTTGAGACATGGAGTAGATACGACGTTCTTTACTAGCGAGCTGAGAGCAGTCAGGAAAGCAGCACTACCCGACTTCTAATAGCCCTTATCAGGGCTGAAAGGATTAGAAGTCAGCTTACTGACTTCATCATATTTTTCAACTCCTTTTCCCAAAACTGACCCGGACCAAAATATAGAAAATATGTTAGATGAAATGGACTTGTCCCCGCCACACTCACGACCAGGCACACCTCCAACTGACCACAACGGTACGACTGAGGAGACGCCCTGCCAGAGATTGGTACGAACAACAGCCAATATCAAACGATTTACCGCCACCCGTGACGGCTACAAAAGGATCATGGAGACCCTAGAAATGGACCGAAGCCACAACCCCGACGACCCCCTGTATGTAAAGATTCAAAGGGAGCATGAGGAGATCTCTGCACTTCTAGAAAATGTGGTGAGTGATTTTGGCTCTATACCAAGATGTACTACACTAGGCTGCCCACTACACACTTCACCTGCTAACACCCCAACACACACACCTAAAGCATCACCACCTGGTACACACAGATCTCATGCCAAAAGGCACAATGACGGATTCATCACACCACCTGCTAGCAAAGCCGCTAGAAAAGTTCTCTTAAAAACTCCAGGTATGGCACAAGTCAGCCTAGAAAATAGGTTTAATTTCCCCTCTAATGAAATCAATGCTGAATTCCCAGGTCTACCAGCCACACACAACCAACCCTCACTACAAACACCAATAATAACGCCGCTGTACAACACTCACAAGCTGGAGTGACAACCTCGTCCTCTCAAAACACACACCAAATACCCACTATTCCAATCACAAACCAAGGATCACACACCGGAGTGACACCCTCGTCACCACAACCCGCTAACACTCCAAAACCTAAGCTGCCACCACCAATTATGCTCAAAATCACAGACTCATACCGCGAACACATCAGCACAATCTCACAATTTTACCCAGGAATAAGAACCAAAACCACAGGAGAATTCATTAAATTATACACAAACACAGACGAAGAACATAACACTCTAGTCGACCTACTTGAAAAACTCAGATACCAACATTACGTAATAACACCCAAATCAAACAGACCAATCAAGGTAGTAATTAAAGGACTACCTAAAAACACAATGCACTGAAATTAAAGACGATCTTGTACTTCTCGGATTTAACCCTGAGAAGGCCATTCAACTTATAGGCAGAAAAACAAAACAACCATTACCCGTTTACTTGATCACACTTCCACGCAACATTCATAACCTTAAAATTTTCAACTTAAAAACAATAGGCTACATGAGCATTGGGGTAGAAGGCTTCGAAAGTAAAGGAGTCACCCAATGTTTCACCTGCAACAACTTCAACCACACTTCTGAAAACTGCCACATAAACCCTCGCTGCTTAAAATGTGGAGAAGCTCGTATCACACGCGATTGCCAACAAAGCGTGTGCCAACAACGCGATTGCCACATCAAACAAAAACTAGAAATCAAGTACTGTATAAACTGTCAGGTCTACGGCCACATGGCCAACTGGCAGGATTGCCCTTGCTACCCAAAGCCCCCTAAGGGCTGCACTTAACAGAAACAAAAACACATTTACAAATATATTTAATAGCATAGCCAGGCCGAAAACATCATACGCACAAGTGGCCACACAAAACACCATTCACACTAATAAATCATGACAGATAACAGCACTCAAAGAGCTGGGAATTCACGTTAAACTGAGGCCATAACTGCTCAACAAATAAACCCCATTCTTATTCAAAATTATCCTCTGAATGCCGCTACTAACATCAGTATTCTGAAAACTCTTCAAATAGCCATGTTCGCACTTGCTCAACTCTCTCAAGCCTTTAGCGTGGCCTCTGGGATAGCCGGAAATTTGAACCAAATCAGTGCCACCCATGGCAATCTTAACCAATTATACTGCCTAATCGAGGCATCCCTCAATAATAATTTTAATGCGTAAATCGTCACCCATTGGCCTCAGTTTGTGTTCTTTGAACGCAAATGGACTGATTAATAGAAGAATTGAACTTCGTATTTTCATAGAGAAGCACGCCCCAGATAATATGTTAATTCAGGAAACACACCCGAGACCGGCCTATACCTTCAGTGTTCCAAATTACCGCTGCTATAGGAACGACAGAATCACTGAAGACAGAGAGGCGGGAGGCACTCTCATTCTCATTAAAAACAATATCAAACACTTTCACCTTCCAACACCACAATTACAAGCCATAGAAGCCACTATTATTCTTGTCACTCCTCCAAATCACAACCCAATTTCCATCATTTCTGTGTACATTCCACCCAGATCAGACACTAACATTTTCACTATTGACCTCGAAAATATCATTCAGATGAGCAGTGACTGTGTGATCTTTGGTGATTTCAAAGCCACACACAGCGCTTGGAACTGCTTACACAATTCCACTAGAGGCATTAAACTCCTAAACTTCGCTAATCAATTGAACCTCAACATTGCTTATCCTAATACACACTCGATTTGGTAACGGTACAGCAAACACAATAGACATCGCGCTCATCAGAAATTTTTTCTATCCTTTCCACATCTACACTACCTCCGATCTCTCATCTGATCACAATCCAGTCTTTATTTATTTTAAACTTAAAACACCTACGTACACAAACAACTCCAGAGCAGTCTCCACCTGCTGGTCACAATACACCACAAATTTAAATAGTAATTTCTCTTTTTTTGATTTTCACCCGAACAGCATTACAAATTCCACTGATCTGGAACGCAAAGTGACAAGCTTTTCTAACACAGTACTCGCCACCCATAGCCACGCCTCCCATCCAATAGGAAACGAGCACCGCAGCTACACCCCACCTCACATTCACTCGCTCATACTACAGAAGAACAAGCTTCATAAACGTTATCAGCGTACAATAGACCCCACACACAAAACAGACTACAATCGCGCACAACAAATTGTTAAAAACACTCTTAAAAAATATTCAAATGATTCTTGGAATAAACGGCTGGAAGCACTTAATGCTCAAGACAACAGCCTTTGGAGCACGCAAAAATTCTTCAAAAACAAAAGGCATCAGTTACCACCACTCGAATGCACGTCAGGCACTGCAATCACAGACAAACAAAAAGCAAACATTCTAGCAGACACACTTAAAAATAATTCCACAGAAAACTCACCACAAAATAACGATGACACCACAGAAGACGATCACATAAATAACACAGTCAGCAATTTTCTCTCTACTAACCCAACTACCTACCTCGACCCCGTCCTACCGGACGAAATCATCACTTTCATTAAAAAATCTGATAGTAAAAAAGCTCCCTGCAAGGACCTCATTACTAACAAAATGATCAAAAATTTCCCTCTTAAAGTTGTACTAATTCTCACAATTCTCATTAACAAAATTATTAAATTTATATATAATCACTTTTCTACCTTATGGAAAGAAGCTGTAACCCAATTCTCAAACCTGGTAAAAATTCAAAATTGGCTGAGTCATATAGGCCAATTTCTCTACTTTCTAGCTTAAGTAAAATTACCGAATTTATCATCCTCAACAGACCTAAAGATTTTCTCTCAAAATAACAAACCAATTAACCATAACAACCATTATTAACCCAAACCAATATGGATTCACTAAAAACCTTTCCACTACTCACCCTCTTCTTAAACTGACTGAAACTATCACAGCTGGCTTTGAAAAACAAAGATCCACTGGGGCCGTCTTTTTAGACATTCAAAAAGCATTTGACAGAGTCCGGATAAACGGCCTCACATTCAAACTTATTAACTACAAAAATTTCCCACCACCACTCACTCACCTCCTCCACTCCTACATCACTAACCGCACCTTTTCGGTGCGAGTTAACGACACTTATTCAGATAAAAAAATATTTATGCTGGAGTAATTCAGGGATCGCGTTACTCGGTCCCATCTTATTTAACCTTTACCTAAATGGCATACCAACATATTCACTCACTGACATCAATATGTACGCAGATGACACTGCGGTGCTCGCATGTTTAAAAACACCCAAAACAGTAACTCTTGCACTATAAATAAGCATCTCGCACTTCTAGAAAATTACTTCAACAAATGGAAGATCAAAATTAACGTCGACAAATCGGCTGCGGTCGTTTTTACACGAAAGCGTACACTCCCACCTCCACCCACAATGTACAACACAATTATACCCTGGTCTCAGGAAACAAAATACCTTCTTGGTCACATTTTTGACAGTAAACTTACATGGAAATCACACATTTTACACGCTCGCGACAAATTCCGGAAAGTAATGTTGAAACTCTTCCCCCTAATCAACCGGAATTCTCATTTAGATTTGCATAACAAAGTGCTTCTCTATACAGTCGTTTTGCGTCCCATCATGTCATACGCATGTCCAGTTTGGGGTTATGCAGCCAAGACCAATATTAAAATTCTCGATACCGCTCGAAATACTCTCATCAGAATGATAGTCGGCGCCACTAGACGCATGCGCAACGCCGACATTCGTAATTGTTTAAATATAACATCCTTTAAGCAGCATATCCAAGATAACTCGATTAAATTTTTTGATTCACTTAATAGCTCTGATAATATTAATAAGCAAAACCTTGAAAATTATACAGCCAATATATATATATTAAGAGGAAGCGACCCAGGAGAATTCTCCTGGACTCGTACAATCCTCCATAACTTAAAATTCTCTTTTTATTTGCTAAATTCAATTCTCTTAACTATTTTCATTCACTTTTATTTATTGCATTCATTGTTAACTGCTCTTGTGGCGGAGTGCTCTTACTTACTTACTTACTTGGGAGAATCAAGCCCACCCAAGGGGTTTCGAGCTGTGAATCGACCCTCCGAGATGTAACTTTATTAAGGTAAACAAAAAAGTATACAAAGTGGTCCCGAATGAGGGACCCTCCCCACAAAATTCTTGAGAAAAGGGGGAATAATACCGATGGAAAACTTTACAATTTTTTACAACATTGCAAATACAAAAAAAAAAAACACAACACAACACACACCACAAACACATGCACACACACCGACGCTGTCTAACTAATGAGACAGGAAAGACATGAAAAAAGTAATAAGAGAAGCGGAGAACCACTCCTAAAAGGGAAAGATAGCGGAGGTCCAGACATTTTTTGTTTGTTATATTTTGGAAAGAGCAATAATGGCCGGTTCCCGAGTGGCGGAGTGCTCAGAGCATCCGCCTACACTGTAGACTATAATTGCAGCACGGCCGTGCGCGGTCAGTGTGAAGGAGGGTGTCCGCCTTGCAGAAACCCGCCGGTCGCTTTTTTCATACTTGTTTTAAATTTTTTCCTCTACTGGACATTGCGTCACCACACATCATTACACACACTCACACCCCCATGGGCAGCCTTTTTTGAGCCAATATCCTCATCACTACTACATCCAAATTGGAAGACACTCTCTCTTCCACCAGATTCCAAAACCGAGCCGCCAAAGATCATCGCCTCGAAACCCCGTCTACCGGCCTGCCGCCACTCGTCCAATTGCCAAGCTCCATACAATCCAGCATGAAAATGCAACTTAACCAAGACCTATACAGAACTTTTTCTAGCCACATACGGTTCTGAGGGTTCCCAGAAACCCATGTACCCGAAATTATATACGTTGAGCTACTTTTCGTAGATTTGTCATTCCCATGTGGTGAATGACCCCTCTAAATTCTAAATTTTATTCTCTTAATTTATTATTATTCATTTCTCTTAACTTTATTTTTCTGCGACCCAAACAGGCATCGAACCTTTTCTAAAACTTAAGACTTTAAAAATCTCATTGACACCAGGGCAGCGAATAGAGTGCTTGCTCACTGATCCCTGACGACCAATAGCAGACGAGTTTCTCGTCTGCTTAGCCTGAATTTTGGACTTTTCGCGTTCCAGTTTCCCAACGATGTCCAGCGACCGCTTTTCGTAGATTTCACAATTAAGCTTTTTTTTTAGACGAACAGTCCGCATTCTTTCTTTGAACCAGCCTATTACGCTCTAATTTCGTGGGCCTCGATCTGACTACGTCAGACAGGTGGCATAAGTAACAACAACAACACATTTAGTCCTTTTCGAGCCAAAGGTACTTTTGATGAACTAGTTCACCTGCAATTTCTTTGAGTTGTGGGTTTTGCCGTTAATCATTCAGGCAGGATCATGACTTCTAGCGAAACCGGAATTACTATGTTAAACCACACACACACACACACACACAAACGTGGTAATATCAAATGCCAGCTTACAAAAATGGCAAACGCTTTACAGAAACAAACGGACCTATCGATACCTGAACTTCAAGCTAAACTGGATGTTGTGTTAAAATTATAGGATAAATCCGAGCTATTGAAGAACGACTATTACAACTTGTAATAGTCTTATAATTTACAAGATCACAAATGATACTGAATACGCTGAAGCTGAGCCAGTTCTGAATTCATTGGAGGATGATCTGCAAAATTTTGTGGTACGTCTGAAAACGTCTATTAATAAATTTAAATACAATGCAGAATCTTTGTCAATGCTCAACAATAGTCAGCCTGGCTCCCAAATAAAACTACCTAAAATTCCTTTTCCAACTTTTACCGAGAAATTTGAGGAATGGGGTTTATTCAAAACTCAATTTTATGATCTCATAATTGAAAATTCTCAGCTTTCGGATAGTGAAAAACTACATTATTTGCACGGTGCTCTGAGGGGGAGATGCTAAGGTAGTTGAAACTTTTGATGATAACTTTTATTCACTTTTTTTTCCATTCTTGAGCAAAGATACGAAAATAAAAGAGTTATTGTTGACTGTCATATAAAAAATATTCTCAATGTGCAGGAAATGAAACTCGAGTCCTCTGGAGATTTGCGCATCCTATTAGATAATATTAAGAAAAACCTTAGATCATTAAAAATCTTAGACTTCGAAAAAGAGATAAATTATTAAACGTGTTATTATTAAATGGTGGGTTTGGATAAATTAGATCGGGAAACAAGAAAACAATAGAATTAACATTAAAAGACAATGAAGTTCCTGATTTTGATGCATGTTTGGAATTTCTGGAGAGAAGATATCAAATTTTGTGTGTGAGCAGCATTAATAACAACATTCCGAAAAAATTAAATTATGAACTATCAAAATCATTTGTTATTAAATCTAATAAACCGAAGTTTTGTAAGGTCTGTAGAGAGAGAGAGAATATTAACGTCGCACTGATTAGCAACACGAGGGCTTTTGGCGACGGTCCGCGTAATTTTGAACCACGGTCAAGTGACGCGGATGACACCTGAACTGGCACCCCCTCTCCTAACTACCACACCAACGGGAGGACGTTTGAGCTCTCGACGGATTTAACGTGCATCGCTCCCCTACACGGCGGGTCTTTAGTGGTACTAGGATCGAACTCATGACACGCTAGCCATGATCCGATGCCTAGACCACTTGGCCACCGTGGCCACGTAAGGTCTGTAGAATGCAAAAGCACGCATTGTTTCAATGCCATAAATTTAAAGCAATGAATTTATCGGACAGAACTAATTTGGTTAAAAACTTCGAGTTTGCACAAATTGTTTAAGTGAATTTCATGCGTGTCAAAGTGCAATTCTAAAAATCTTTGTTTTGTCTATAAGCAGAAGCATCACACTTTGCTTCATAAATACTCAACGCCATCAACTAAATACAAAGCTGACCTTGAAACATTGGGTCTTGACTTGAATTCTTCGCAAGTCGTAAGCCATTCGGATTCTTCTTCTGAAAACACTCGCGTTTCATTCCATACTAATGGAAATAACAGTATTTTAATTAACACTACAATAGTTTATGTGACAGATTCTGAAGGAATCAGACAACCTTTGCGTACTATTTAAGACTGCGCTTCAGAATCAAGTTTTATTAGCTCAAGATCAGCAGAAGCTTTGGGATTACAGAAAGAAAAAGTAAACATCCCAATCAGTGGTTTGAATGATGCATCTATTTATATAAGAAAAAAGATTTCCTCTCAAATCTCAAACGCTAGGAATGATTTTCAATGAGAAATTGACTTATTGCTTGTGCCAAAGATTAGTCACTTTTCTCCTTCTAAGAGAATTAATATTACGCATTTGAATATTCTTAGTAATATACATCTGGTTGATCCAAAATTTTCTATTCCTCAAAGGGTAGATTTGTTAGGTGCAGAATTGTTATTTGCATTTTTGGAAAGGGATAAAATTAGGATTGGGAATAACTTATTCCTGCAATCTAGCTGTTTTGGGTACCTGTTTTCGGGTAAAATTTCAGACGCAAATTTACATATTTCGACAAAGCGTTGCTTTTTGGCTAAAAACTTTGAAGCTCTAAACAAAACTCTTGCTAACTTCTGGGAAATAGAAGACGTCGAACCTCAGGAAATTTGCAATAGCGCTGAATTAATAACTGCAACAAGCATTTCAAGAAAACGCACACAAGAAAAGAAGATGGCAGATATATTGTTCCTATGCCATTGAAACCAGAATTGACGGAAACCATTTTGGGAAATTCTAAGATTATTGCATCTAAAAGATTGGACCAGCTATGGACACGCTTAGAACGTGACCCTACTATGAAGGCGCTTTACTCAGATTTTCTTAATGAATATGAATCTTCGTATCACATGAAGGAAGTGAAGGAGGATTCCAAGTCAGACACAGGATATTATCTACCTCATCACTGCATTTTGCGACCGGACAACATGACAACCAAACTGCGTGTCGTATTCAACGCTAGCACTAAAACTACTAGTGTTTATTCCTTAAATGATTTATTGTACAAGGGAGGTGTGCTACAAGAAGATCTGTTTTCAGTTCTTATTAGATTCCGCAAACACATTTACGCCTTCACCACGGATATAAAGCAGATGTTTAGAATGATTGAGTTAAATGAAACTCAGACTAGGCTTCAAAAAATCTTGTGGAAAAATAGTAAAACATCTCCTACTAAAGTATATGAATTACGAACTGTCACATACGGAACAGCAAGCGCTCAGTACTTGGCAACCAGGGGTTTGCAGCAACTCGCTTTAGATGAGGAAGAGAATTCACCCCCCCCCACACACACACATTGGCTTCAAAGGTTCTCCTTCAGGATTCTTACAGTGATGATTGCCTCTCGGATTCTTCTGAATTAATGGAATTTGAGACTCTGCAGTTGGAATTAAAACAGCTTCTTCAAAGAGGAGGAATGACGTTGCATAAGTGGTACACGGACCTTTCTCCAACCACTGTGCAGGAAGAATTTCCACTCGTCAGATATTCCGAAGAAATCCAAGTAAAGACTCTGGGCATGATTTGGAACAGTGTAAGTGATACTTTTACTTACAAAGCCAACGTCAGTCTTAATCTCGGCTTTACTAAACGAGACGTCTTGTCCCAGATCGCACGCATTTACAATCCATTTGGACTTCTAGGTCCTGTCATTTCCAAAGCTAAAGTTTTTATGCAACAGCTCTGTCAGCTTAAATTAGACTGGTATGAAATACTTCCTCCAGATATTTCGCAGAAATGGGAGAACTTCATTAAGACACTGCCTGACTTAGAGAAAATCAAAGTACCCCAGATGCTTTCTAAAGATCAGTGTCATTAGTGTAGTGCTTCACGGCTTTGCAGATGCTTCTTCTAAAGCTTATGGAGCAGTTATTTATATGCAAACAGTGTCCATCACCGATGAATCAAATTACCAACTCTTGTGCAGTAAATCACGTGTTGCCCCGATTGAGCTCGTGCCTATATCTAGACTCGAACTGTGTGCATGTCTTCTTCTGTCGAAGCTTACTCGCAGGGTCATATCAGCTGTAAAGATGCAGATAGAGTCCATGCAGTTGTGTTCAGATTCTACAATCGCTCTCGCGTGAATTAATACCCCTCCAAATCTGCTCAAGACCTTTGTCGGAAATCGAGTGCCCCATATCCAGAAGTTATCCAAAGATTTTCAGTGGAAGCATGTCTCATCTGAAGGCAACCCAGCCGATGTCATTTCTCGTGGACTGGAAGTAAAGGAACTTGCAACTAACGATTTGCGGTGGATGGTTCCTGATTTTGCGGAATATAGCTGAAGCTACTCCCCTAACAGCTTACGAGTTTCCAGTACTGTAACTGACCAGTGTTATACCAATGAACTTAAACCTAGGTTTAAAGTGACTTTGAAGTTAAATATAGACTCTAATTTTATTGATAATTTTCTTGATCGTACAAATAATTTTCATAAATTAATTAGAATTTTAGTTTTTATTTTCAGATTTATTAAAAATTGTAAACCTGGTGTAAAACAAACCCTTGCACTTACCCTTGAAGAATATGGTTTGGCAGAGATATTCCTTATTAAACATTTTTAAGCAGGATATTTTTCTGCAGAAATGGCTCTTCCTTGAAAAAGGGATCTTCAGTTCCCCAGTCAAGTAAGCTAAAATTTCTTAATCCCTTTATTGATAGAAAAGGTTTGTTAAGGGTAGGGGGTAGAATTTCCCACTCTAATGTCAGTTGGAACCAAACACACCCCATAATTCTGCCTGCGGCAATAAGTTAGTCAAACTTATATTTCAGTATTATCACAAACGTGATTTTCATCTGGGTCAACAAGCTCTATTAAATAACCGTGTGTTTAAAATATTGGCCTCTTGGTGGTAGAAGCATAGCACGAAGAGTTGTTCATGAATGTGTAGAATGCTTCAAGAATAACCCAGTTATCGCCAATCAGATCATGGGGGATCTGCCTCCTGAAAAAGTAACGCCAAGTTCGGCTTTTCAAAACGCAGGACTAGATTTATACGGCACATTTCTAATCAAATATAAGGGACAGAGAAAGGGTACATTTCAGAAAGTCTATGTGGTCATATTTGTTTGTATGGCATCTAAAGCATTTCACCTGGACTTTGTTTCAGATTTGACTGCAAATGCTTTAATTGCCACTTTGAAACGATTTTTTTCACGTCGTGGTAAGAGTTCAATTCTTTTTAGCGATAGTGCTACGAATTTCACTGGAGCTTCAACAGAACTGAAGCATCTATACAAACTTGTCATAAAAGATGACATTATTGCAAACCTGTTTGCCTCAGAGGGCATCAAATGGAAATTTTTGCCACGTAGGTCACCCAATTTTGGTGGCCTCTGGGAGGCGGGAGTAAAATCCTTTAAGTATCATTTGAGAAGAGTGGTAGGCTCCGCAAAACTAACGCTGGAAGAATTTATAACTGTAATAGTTCAAATTGAGGGCATCCTCAATTCACGACCTCTCACTCCATTGTCATCTGATACAGAGGATTTCCAAGTATTAACTCCAGGCCATTTTCTGATAGGAACACCCATAAATGCTATCCCTAAACCTGGCATAACTGATAAAGAGGAAAATCTTCTTAATAAATGGCAGAAAACTCAAAAATTTGTTCAAACAATATGGGAACGCTGGCAAAATAGCTATTTGAGTCATTTACAACAGCGTACAAAATGGGTGTTTAAGCAACTCAATATTCTCCCTGGTAATGATGTTTTAATTAAAGACCCTCAACTCCCGACCTGCAATTGGTTATTGGATGAGGTGGATTAAAGTAGTTGGAGGCCCCTGGCGGTAAAAGGTTTGAGGCCCATAGGCTCAAGAGTCGAACCACTAAAATAGTGAAAAGAGTCACTTACTTTAAATTCTCAAAACAAAATGTATTGATTACAATAAAACTCATCGGCTAAAGAAAAATCTTAACTGTATACAAAAAAATTAAGAGCTTACTGTTTGATTTCTCTTTGGGAAATTCATCAATTATTTTTACCATATCTATTTTGTCCAAAACATTTTATTCATTATATAATATGGCCATTTCTGTATATATATTTCGGCTTGGGGCTCAAACCTGAGTTTGAAGGGGGGCACTAATATTCTTTGTTACGTCACTGGTGGAATCCGTCAAGCTTGGGGCCCTTGGCGGCCGCCAGGTCCGACACCCACTTAATCCACCTCTGGTCATTGGGTAGGATTATGACGGGTCTATTCGCGAGATATTCCTACTAATCCTCTTAAGGAAACTTTGGGGCTAGCATTTACATTAATTCACAGCCTTTCAAGAAGAACACGAGATAGATATGTAAATTAGTTTGACTATATAAAGTCTATATATATAGGTTTTGTAGATGTAAGGGAGAAGGAACCGTGAAGCTGTCAAGTAAGTGTGAACACTGAAGTATTTACTTCACAAACCTAGCACGCGTTAAGAAGGTAATTGCTGAGATTAAATTATTAGATTGAAGATTTAAGATAGCAGAATCAGAATCGGCTATCGGTTCATTAATGCTTGCTCTCCTTATCTATTTCTGGTAGTCGGGTTTACTTAGAATTGAATATTAGGATTAATCGACGCTTTAGATATCACTCCTAGGTTTCTTCTTATAGTTTCATTTGTGATTGTTTAAGTGTGTGTTTAAAGTCTGAATAATTATAATTGTTATTATGGAGTTTGTTGGTGATGCTTTGTTTCCCCCCCCCTCACCTAGAGACGTGCCGGACAGAGAGAGAGGGGTGCCGGTTAGAACCCCTCCCCCACAGGATTATTAAGTCTATTCCAGGCCCTGATGGAAATGTCAGAGTAGTTGATGTACGTACGCCAAGGGGTAACTAAGGAGACCTCTTTTTTTCAGAAATTTGTATTTTGCCAATAAAAAAAACCTTAGTCAAACAACCTTAGTAAAGCAACTAATTGCATTTCAGTGTTAATTGTATTTTTATGTATTTTTACATAACTTTAACTTTGTAATTTAAGTTTAACTTGTATTCGCTCTTATTTAACTCTTTGAATTATTATATTGCATAATGTTAACTTTTATATGTAATATTTGAAATACATGTCCGATATTTCAACGCCACGCGGGGTGTTCCCTATTGTGTCTTTATCGCCTTTGGCGACGGAACTCTCACCAAATTGGCAACTCTTGTAATCTCTCGAAGAGAGAGTATAAAAGACATTACGCACTTTCGCTTTTCGTAGATTTCTCAATAAAGCTTTTTTAGACGAACAGTCCGCATTCTTTCTTTGAACCAGCCTATTACGCTCTCCAACAGTCTCCATGGGTGATTCCCCCCTGACTTTGCCTGTCACCGAAGTGGTGACGCAGGAATTGCACACTTGTTGGCAGTACAGTCTGACACTACTGGTTGATTATTCACTCTATAGAGAGTATAACTAAGACAATTGCAATAAATTATGGCTATGGCGCATGCATCAACTACACTCACCATCTCAACAAGGGACCACCCCCAACGTCAACGTATTACGTTCTAAGCAACGCTCAAAACTTCTGGAGGTATATATCAATTAAAATAATAAGAGAAACAATTTTGAAAAAGAACCTTCTCCTATGAATCACCCAGAAAATCTATCTACAGCAAAAAACTTTCCTCTTTTGGAAGGAGGTATGCAGCGATCCTTTTACATGCAAACCGTAAACAGAAAAATGATAGGTATAAAAACGTTGTTTGACCTACCCGAAAAATGATGTCTTTTCAGCCCAGTCGACTAATGCTAGCACAGCGTAGCTGTGAACCTGAAGGCTGGTGGTTCAACAACTCTCACCGGAACTTGATCTGATTTTTGTTAAATGTGATTGAACAATAATATATAATTTAAGAAACTAAGAATTAGGTCAAGCCTTCTAGGCTTTTTAAACATAAATATTTTATTCAAATGAGATTGACAATAAAACTCAGTAAATGCCCTCAAATTTTCTATCGCTCCCTTAAATGTCTCAGCACTCCCAAGGATGGTCCTGCTCAATTCTAAAATGTATTCTCAAAAGGTACTCTTATTAGTGCACAATTTTAAAGGTACCCGATGGACTACTAGGTATTAATATTTTGGGTATGTAAGGAGCCTAAAAATAATATATCCAAATACTTGTGAGGCATGATTAAAGCTGTCAAATGGAAAAATTCAAATGATTGTTTTTATTTTGATAAAAGAATAAAACTGAAAATAAAATAAATATGTTAACAGTTCTTTTTTCATGCAATTATAAAAAGTTTTCTTCTATTTTAAATATGAGTGATATCAATAATTTAAATAGGAGGGAAAAATTAATCAAATATTTGTAATTATTGGCATGAATACATTCTTGCACACAACTGTGAATGCAGTTTTGTTTATTTAATAAAATCCTAACTCAATTGAATCCGTATTAACACTTTACTTGATTGACATTTAGTAGAATACTGATATCTGTTGTGTGGCATTTATTTTGTGATTGAAAAAAACTTTCGTCTTTAAAATGCTTGATACAAAATTGTTTGTTTGAGATTATACATCAAATATTTTCAATGCATTCTTCAGAATTAGTAATTTGTAAAATGAAGTTGCTGATTACACAAGTAATTTTTACCTTACAATTAAACAATTTACGTACTTTATAATTAAGCTTTCAGCTGTCTTTACCAACTGATCATTTTCTGAATTTTGCGAAAGTGATTGATGATGGTGTCTCGTATTATATATAAGAATAAAGTAAGTACTTGAATGGGGTTTTCTTCAATGTGAATTGATTATTTTGAAACTGTATAGTTAAGTGATTAAGTAGTATAGCTGACAACTAAACTATATGGATAACCCTTTCTCTGGCATTTACATGAAGCTTTATAATTTTGATAACATACGTGGCACTGGTATAAAAAATATGTAATAAATATTTCTTTAACTATAAATGTGTGCACTTTTCATAACTGTGATGTATCTATTTTTGAAATCCTTTATCAGAAACTACTCTGTGGGAAGATATGCAAACATTTAGTTTTGAAATGTATTGTTAAAATATATTAAGTATTGAATAATACGAAAGGTAATATATATATATATATATAAGGAAATAAACTTCCATTTTATCACTAGAAACGTAATATTGAGAAAGGAATTGTTATAAGTACAATGTCGTCCTAGAATTGTTTAAATAGCAATGTGACATCCTACCGAGAAGATAGAATTTTTTCTGTTCATTTATTATCTATGTTTAATATAGCAATTTTATGAAGTATTGATGATTGTATAGGCATTGATCTGTATGTGTTATATTTCTTTGCTATTATTTAACTAAATATGTACACATATAGTAAGTAATTATAAAAAACTTGAATGTGATAGAAAAAATAAATATTTTTTTATGTTCAAGTGTTTTTAATATACTAGAAACAACTATAAGTTTTGTAAGCTTTAAATTCATGTTGGTTATTGATATACGATGTATGTGTTAAAGATCTAACTAAATTTAATTTACAACTATATAAAATTGTTTGTGAAAAATAAATTATTATATGTTTAATGTAAAAGATATATATTTTAATTTATCTTATTATTGTTGCAGGTATTGTGGAAACCAATACCACTGATTGAATGAAACAGTCTGAGTTCCATCAAACAGCAGCTTTTATTTAAAACAACTTTCTCACACACACACATAGCGAGAAAAGTACTCATCTGAATTATTTACTTCTGGAAATTCTCTCTCTCGCAAGAAATTTCATTTAATAGTTCAAGAAGAGCTGAGACGTACAAAAAAAAAAAAAGAAAGAAAACACAGTAAACCTTACAAAAAAAGGAGCTGTTACGAAACTTATAAAAATATATTTTATTTAATAAAAGCACTTACTGTCAGAAACAATTGAATTTTTACCGCGACTTCAATAATCCAGTTTTCAACTTTTCATCTGAATAAAACGCGACATACAGTGAAACAGGCAAAAAAGTGAAAAATAATATTTATCCGGTAAGAGCTCTTTAAGGATTTTAAAATGCTGATTCAATTTGTTCCTCATAAAAGCATTTTAGATTTAAGTAGATCATTTTTTTTCACATACATAGCTTCTTGACAAACATAAATAGCCTGTCGTTTTTACTTTCAAATGATTATTATTCAAATATTATATATTTTGCTACATTTTCCACTACAGATTTTCTACTTCAATCCTTCTCAAGAAATCAGTCACTATTTTTTGAAATTCATACTAATGTTATAAATATAGTTTCTTTTTAAGTCCCCAGTGGTGCTTTATTTAAATGTTGGAATTTTCAAAAATATAATTGATAAACAGCAGCAATTAACAGCTACTCTATAGTTATCAGTTAATATGATAGACTGTTTCCCCGAAAAATTTTGGTATTACATGATTTGAACAACGAAATGAAAAATATATGTACATAATTGTATTCTATCAGATATAAAGCGCAATTTATAGAAATGCATTACAGTCTTATAAAGACAACTATATTTTTGACACTCTTCTTAATATTTTCTAGCATATATTTTTTACATACATTTTACAGAGAAGCCATTATGCCTCTTAAAAGACCAAGACTCACTTTTATGTTCAACAATGTAACTACGAATAAGAACTTTTTAGTTTTCACTCCTGGTTGCAGAATACCAAAGTATGAACCCTTTGATTTTTCAGTGCGAAAATATTTCATTCAAACCCCGTATGAATATAACTGCGGTCCTAAGAAGAATATTTTTAATGTACTTAAAGATGGTATTGTAACTATGGATGAAGATGAACTTTATAAGCAACACAAAGTTAAAAAGAACCAAATAGATTGTTATTTTTATCCTATTTACAGAAAAAATAGAGGTAGAAAACCTGATGACAACTTTTTTCTTGGTAAAGAACACGATATGATATTCGATTTACCGATTGAAGATGATTTTATATTACTGAAATGTAAAAATGAAAATAAGACCTTGCTATCGATACCTT
Organism: Trichonephila clavata; assembly: GCA_019973975.1. Lineage (NCBI taxonomy): Eukaryota > Metazoa > Arthropoda > Arachnida > Araneae > Nephilidae > Trichonephila > Trichonephila clavata. The sequence continues at coordinate 25,774 of BMAO01009871.1, read as the reverse complement.
TGCTTTTAACTCCCACTAAACCAAAATTAGAGAAAAGATTAGAAAACTCGGCAAAGGATCCTCAGAGCTTGAAAGAAAAATTAAGTGTAATCATCCTAGGAATTGATTCTATATCCAAACTTAATTTTGTTCGATATTTCAAAAATACTTTAAAATACTTAAGAACTAATTTATCAGCTATAGAGCTCCATGGATTTGTTAAAGTTGCTGACAATACTTATCCAAATTTGATACCACTCCTGACAGGCAGGCATCGAAATAATTTTAAAGCGAAAGAAAAAAGATATGGGTTTTATGATAACGTGGACTTCATCTGGAAAAGGTATTCCGCAGCAGGGTATCGGACATTATTTTCTGAAGATGCCCCAAATATGGGAGCTTTTGTACTAAACAGACGAGGATTCAAGTATCAACCAACAGATTATTACAGCCGTCCGTATTCTGTTGCTGTAGAAACTCTTAACATGAGACATAGGACACACTGTATTGGCTCAAAATTGGAAATGGAAGTTTATTTTGATTACCTGCGGAATTTCGTATCCACAATGGAAGAAAAGCTTTATTTTACATTCACATTTGTCGCTAGGTTGACCCACGATATTTTGAAATATGCTGGATTCGCAGATAAACCTTCTTACGAACTGATAACTTATTTAAAAGAAAATGGTGTATTGAATCGGTCAATTTTCATTTTTTTCAGTGACCATGGAATTCGATTTGGTGACATACGAAGGACTTACATTGGCAAAGTCGAAGAGAGAATGCCTTTCATGTTTCTTATGTTTCCCGATTGGTTTCTTAAAAAATATCCCTCTTATACAAAAAATCTGGAAATGAACAAAAATCGTCTAACAACACCCTACGATATTCATGCTACACTTCTTCATCTTTTAGATATTGAAAGGGAAACGTTTTACACACTTCACGGACAAAGTTTATTCACAGAAATATCTCCGGAAAGGACATGTGCAGATGCAATGATTGCTAAACATTGGTGCACTTGCTTAACGCATAAGGTCGTGCCCACCGATGACACCAATGTTCGCCAAGCTGCTTTATCAGTGGTTCGTAAGCTGAACAAACTGCTAAAACCATATTTTAAATTCTGTGCCCCATTGAAAATGAGTAAAGTCTTAGATGCCAGGATTGTGCAACCCAGTGAATCGTTAGTAGAAGCTGTAACAAAGGACTACTTGATCACTTTGCTAGTCATTCCAAGTGGTGCGATTTTTGAAGCAACGGTTCAAGTGAAGAAGAATCAATTTAAGGTTTCTGATGATGTTAGCAGAATTAACAAATACGGAAATGAATCGGATTGTATTCATGATCCTTCTGTTACAAAATACTGTTATTGTAAAAATATTTTATTGAAAAATTAGTTAACCACTCTCTAGCTATTGGGTTGTTCGGAAAGTAATTTCGTTTTTTTTTTTTGTGGAAATGAGAGACAGTTTTCGTATAATAAACAAATACTTTATTAAATTATATATTGGCCGTTCTGGTCCAACACCTTTTGCCATCTTTCTGGTAGTAGCATAATTCCACGCTCATAAAATGTTTGGTCTTTGCTGGCAAAAAACTGATCGAGGTGGTTTTTGACCTCCTCATTTGAGGTGAAGGTTTTACCGTCTAAAAAATTTTGGAGTGACCGGAACAAATAATAATACGATGATGCCAGGTCTGGAGAATATGGTGGGTGTGGCATTGTATCCCATTCAAGCTGTAAAATCTTTTAGCGAGTGACCAAACTTGTGTGAGGTCTCGCGTTGTCTTGGTGAAACACTACACCTTTCCTTCTGACCTTTTCTGTTGAAGTGCATCATTCAGTTTGTCCAGCTGATGACAGTAGACTTCCGAATTAATCGTTGTGTTATCCGGTAAAAACTAAAAAAAAAAAAAAAAAAAAAAAAAAAAAATAAAGATTCCCCTTTAAAATCCCATTAAACAGACAGCATCACCATTTTTTGGTGAATATCGGCTTTAGAAATGGTTTGAGCCGGTTCATCTTTTTTGCTCCATGACCTCTTGCGTTTGACGTTGTTGTATACAACCCATTTTTCGTCCTCAGTGATGATGCGCTTCAAAAACGGATCATTTTCGTGACGTTTGAGAAGCGAATCGCAGACGTCAATGCGGCGACACAGATTTCTCTCTGTGAGAACATGGGGAACCCATACATCGAGCTTCGAGGACAATCCCAGGCCTTTCAAGTGGTCATAAAAAGTTGAATTTGATAAATTTAACCTCAATCCGATCTCACGTGTTGTTATTCGCCGGTTCGCATCAACTAATGCCTTTATCGCGTCTTTATCAGCTTCAACCGGCCTTCCCGAACGTGGTGCATCTTCGACATCAAAATTGCCGGATCGAAATTTAGCGATCCACTTCTGGCACTGGCGTACTGTCAACACACCTTCTCCATACACATCGGTCAATTTCTTTCTGGCTTGAACAGCATTTTTACCCTTTCTGTAGTAAAACAGTAAGATATATATATGTCGAAAATGCTGCTTATCGCTCTCCATATTTAATTGGGTACCAACCAAAAACTACTGCGTAGAATTAATTGGAATTTTTCACACACAAGCCTTGCTATATGAGCTCTCAAAGCATACAAAAATTATATGGCTTAAATGTGAAGTTGGGTGCAAAAAAATACAATTAAATCCTCTGCTGGAAAAAAACGAAATTACTTTCCGAACAACCCAATAATTTATTTTCAAAGTTTATTACAGAACTTCACACTTTAAATTTTAAATACATAAATTTTTATCAATCAAAAATAAACTTTTTTTTACAGTTTATAAGAATGTCTCACATTCATAGAATGAGAAATACGAATGTAGAGTGAGAATTAAGATTTTATTAATTATTGAATAGTTACAGAATCACTGGATTACACTAAAAGCAAGGAATCATATAATTTTATAATGCTCAATATAATAATATAATTCTAAATTAAAACAAAAGGATTAGTATCACAGGATTTAAGTAATCATGATGTCACAGGTAATTCATAATAATATACTCATAATAATTCATATAATGTACTACATTACATTTATATAATGTTATAGAAGTTTGCTTAAGATTTAATATAGAAAATTACATAATGTTATTTCAGTTTGATTCGACTGGGTTTATTTAATAATTCACCTTATTTATTCTGACGAAGATTTTCTTGAGTAAAATATTGTGAAATTTGAATGTGGAAAGATATTCAACAAGGTGCTTGGAAAGCATTCATTGTTAATGTTGAGGGACGCTCATAAGAATGTGTTAAAATAGTAAACCGTTAATAATGAAATATTATTAAGGGTCCTTGTCACTTATAAATAGTATTTATATTGGTAGTGCAAATCTTGAGTAATTGTCTGGACTATTATTTAGCCGAAGTAATTATTCGTGTTAAGATATAACTATTGCATTTTCAAATGTTAATCTGAAACAAAAATTTTCTTAAATCAAATGCTTCCAAAGAATTTGAAATCTAATGCTTAAATGAAATAATCCTGAGTTCTAAGAAAGCCAGAAACACTTATATAAGTAAGACTAGACCTGAAAAAACAAATAATAATTAATTTAATAGAAGGTTGAAGTAAATGCAAAATGTGACAAAAAGCTCAAGAGATTATAAAATCCCCCTAAGTTGAACATTTGATGCATTTGAAGTTAAACTCATGTCAGTTACAATGGCGATTGTTGATATCTTTATTATATGAAAAGTACAATATTTCTGGTATAATAAAAATGTCAAAAAATTAATCTCTTCTCATAAGAACACCGTTAATATAAAAACCAGAAATTGCAATGCGTATCTTTTTTATCATATTTACATTAGCAAATTCTGGAAATGTACGTAAGCCAGCTGGAAAAAAGAACAAAACAAAATTACAATACATGAAACAAGAAAAGTAAGACCTAATCACACAAGAGTTTTCTGAAAAACTACAAATTAGGAATTGACAAAATGTATCTTGTCATCAAATTTCAAATTTTTTTTAAAATTTGCCAGTTTGTTATATAACGATTTTAAAAAAATTCGAGAAACTATCTTTATAAAAATTACTTTAAAGTGTTTTAAATTGTACTGTTTACACTTACAGATGATTCATCTTATGATGCAATGGATTTTGAAGTTGATGAATGTTTCCCTTTTATCAGTAAAAAATTAAGCAAACAACACGTTAACATATTTTTTAATCGTATTTATTCTTATGAAATGGTTTTTAAATCACACTCAGAAGAACTACTGTATAAAATTTTCTAAGCTGCGCGGTTTCAATTACACTCTAAATTGTCACACAATACTCCTGTTCCTATGAACCAAATAAACTGAAACTGTTACTGAAAAGATCCAGTGAAATATTCCTACAAGAAACGAATAATTCAAATTTATAATATTGTATTGAACAATTTTTCTTAAAAATTTAGAACAAAATAATCAAGGAACAAGCTAACTATTGGGATATCAAATTAATTATCAGGATTTCAGCTGTGCAACCAAAAACTAGCGAAGCCAGTTTTGGGTTAGATAAGCACCTTACTCAAATCTCAGCTCACTTAACTCAAGTTAACCGAGTCTAACTGCAATGACTTTTCTCTGTAGAATGGTACTATGCAAACAGATGAAACTATGATGCTTTATTGAATATATCAAATTACATTTACCAATATGTTTATATATACATAATGATTTATATGATCAATAAAAAAAGTCAATTGTTTGATCCTAGAGTTATGTCTTAATTTCTTTCATTTCTACTTTCAAAGAAAAGAAAAGATTTCCTTGAATATTACGCAATGTCGTACAAGGTATCCGACAACTGCGACAACTACTGGGGATTCTTTTGTTGTTTTTAGATTTATTTATTACATTTTAAGAAAAATATGCTAAAACTAAGAAGAGGAAAAACAATTATTATTACTAAAATGAGTAAAAATTGACAAAAAATAGCAAAAACGTGGCCCATTCTGTACCAAAAGTTTATGAACAAATTTTCAATTTTTTCAATCCTGATGTGTTGCTATGTTATTCAATTTTGAAATGACCTTCAGCATAAGAGATAGTTTAATTTTTACAAAAACTAGAGCACTTTATCTTAATTATTATATTAAATTGCTTAAAAAAAAGCAGTAATTATTTTTACATAAGAGACCGTAAATTTTGTAATAAAACAGTGATTGATAAATCTTAAGGTTAAAACACTTCTATTATTATACAGAACATACACAAAAAATTTCAGTTAATTATTTTCAAAGCTGTTTTAGCAATCGCTGTGTGACCCGTTTCAGCATATTAAAAAAAACCACACATTTCGAGTAAAACGTGTTTTAAAATATGACATCTTGCTTAAAGAAATGGTATCTGCTTTTACTAAAACACTTGCAGTTTTTGTTCTAGTGAACGGAAAATAATAAACTTGGTATTTTTATAAAGCTAATAAGAGGGCCTATAAAATAAAATCATGCATCAAATTTGTCTGTTTTTGGCAAAGTTCACAATTTTCGGGTAGTCGGATACCTAAAAATATGTTTAAAATTTATATATTGCTCAATATATTTTAGAGTCAACATTTTTTTCCTTCAAAAACTAAAAGATTTAAGAAGAATTCCTCATTTTTTTACCAAATATTTACCATAATTCATATCTTATTATGTTAAATAGCATTTCTTGAAATTTTAGGAATATTCTAGAAAAGTACAGACAATTTCGAGGGAAACAGCTCCGGATAGCAAGAAAATAAAATGCTTTCGATTTCGTTTGAAACTTACTCTATATTTGGTATAAAGGATGCTGGCTGCATTTATTGAATGTGGATCTTATAGAATATGAATAGCACGTTAAAGAATAACTCTTACATTAAACATTTTCAATTGTTAAATGTACGAAGTAGAGTTATATATATGTTTTCTTTTTCAGTCCACTACACATACAGATTATCGCTGTGAATAGTCGTTCTTTTTTCTTTCCATTGCGATACTTTTATTTGTTTGTAATTCAAAATAGATAAACTTCATTTTTACTTTCTAAATTTGCCTTTCTTGTTTCTTTTATAAATTTATTGAGATTAACCAATAAAATTTCCCCGAAGATCATCTTATCGTGATATTTAATTTAAGTTCCACTACAGCAAGCTTTGGTGAAATTTCATTGAGCAGGGGTGTAGAGGTTCTTTAATCAGAAAGGAAATTAAATGCTCATTTCCACTAAAGAATAGATATGTAATAATAATAAAACAATTAAAAAATGTTTTTTTAGCATATATAACACATTTGCAAGGTTACTTAAGAGGAAGGAGAAAATTGAAAATGAAAGCTTTAGTTTTTTATGGACAGGGGTTATAAACAATACATGATGTCTTTCTTATTTCTTCGTATGTATAAAATGCACAATATAAATCTTAAACAACTCTCCCAGAGCATGGTCATAAGACATATGTTACATTTGGGGTTACTTTTGCACAATTATTAAATTTTACACCCATGTATTATCAATATATTGTATGGAATTTAATTAATTATTTTCTATACTTTTCGCAATATAAGTTTGGACATTTTTAAGTTTTGCAATTTATATAAAGATAATTGTAAATTATAAGCAATAAATAATAAGCTATCTTTATTGTTGGTTCTTACATACGAACCAGAATTTATTTTTATAACATATAAAAATAAATTTGATTTTCTGTGAAATATCTATTTATTCATTTTTTAGTAAGAGGGTATTTAAAAATGTATTTTAATTACAACAGATACAGTTGCCGAGACACTGTAACATTTTATATTTATCAATGTTACACATTATGTACACTTTTAAATAATAAGGTACAATTTAATCCTTTTAAGCAAAATTCTTACTTGAAGACTATATACACTCATGTCCATACATTAAGGATAATGAAGTTCAGGTAAAGAAAGAGACAGAAGCAAACCAAATTTGACTTATTTGTAAAGTCTATTTATTAAACAAAAGGTAAAGAGCAAAAAAGATGCTATATGTTTGACATAATTAATAAAAATTGCGATTTTTACTCCCTGGAGCAAATTTCAAAAAAGAACCTATTTACAAAAAACAGTATAACATGGTTAGTATGATGGTTAATACGGAGTATGTCTCCCGGACGATGCAATACAGGCCTTACAACGCCTACGCATGCTGAGTATCAAATTATCAATCTGATCTTGGGAATATTACACCACTCATCAAGCAATGCCCTCCGAAGTTCCGGTAGATAGGTGGGAGGGGGCTGACGGGCTGCAATCCGTCGGCCAAGCATATCCCACACATGCTCTATTGGATTCAAGTCCGGTGAGTATGCTGGCCAATCCATACGGGTGATATCCTCCGATTGAAGGCATTCGTCTACAATGTTTGCACGGTGAGGACGGGCTTTGTCATCCATAAACAGAAATTCAGCACCCATGGCGCCCCGAAACAAACGTACATGTTGTTCCAGAATGACATCCCGATAGATGTAGCCTGTCATCGTTACACTCTGAACATGCAGGTCCGTTCTGGAACCAAGAATAATTCCTCCAAAAACGAGCCATCCTGCACCACCGTAACGGTGTCATTCAATGGTGTTCTCTTGGTGGTAACGGGTACCTGGCGCTCTCCATATGAAAGTCCGGCGAGAATCAGACTGCAAACTAAACCTGGACTCGTCAGAAAACATCACACAAGACCACTGTTACGGTGTCCACAATGCATGCTCTCTACTCCAGGTTAATTGCAGGCGACAGTGAGTTGCGGTAAGGGGAACACATCTGAATGGCCTACGAGCATATAGACCGATGTACCCTAAGCGTCTGTACACGGTCTGCCTTGAAACTGTCGTACCGGTAGCTGAAGAGAGCTGACGAGACAGTTCTGATGCTGTGCTCTGTCTGTTTCTTTTGGCAGTAACTGCCAAATACTGGTCCTCATTCGGCGTTGTAACTCGGGGGCGACCTGTGCTGTAACATCTACTCACATTACCATCATCTTGGAATAGTTATCAAAGCCTGGAGATGACACTCTGAGCGATTCCAATTTCCTCGGATACTTCCAGCTGGGTTCGTCCACATTCCAGTCATCCGATAATTCTACCACGTAAAAAATCATCCAAATGCTTCCTTTGTGCCATAACTATGCGGTTATTGCACTGAAAGGCATTTAAAGCGCTTGTGAACAATTTTACTTCTTTGCCACCATTCCTTATATACCCCTCTCTTACACTCTCGTCATTGTGACGTACTATCCGCGCCATCTGGTGGTTTCCTGTAATTTGCATATTCTTCTTCAAGATGTGTGTGATAATTCTACAAGTGAAATTTTTATTTTAGAGTTCAATTTCTGTTTCATTCTGAATTATCCTTAATTTATGGACATGAGTGTACATAATTTCAGAAGTCGCTGCTTAGTGTCATCATGGAGTGGATTTCACTTGTAAAAAGCCCCAGAAGAATTTTATGTTGATATAATATGTCTTTTATTGAAGATGTTTTCTACTTCTATTCTGGAAGGTACCACATTTCACGACCTACTCACAAAACAAAGGCAGCGACAACATGAAAATGCGCGAGTGAAAAGTTGGTCTGTCACACACACACACACACACACACACACACACACACACACACACACACACACACACACACACACACACACACACACACACACACACACACACACACCACACACACACACACACACACACACACACACACACACACACACACACACACACACACACACACACACACACACACACACACACACACACACACACAACCACTCTTTCTTCAAAACAAAACCCCTCAGCGGTATCAATCGTAAGAAATTTCTAGAATATTCTATAGAATTACCTGATTAAATCTTTGAACGCCAATTGGTCTAGTCTGGGGGATGATTCAGTATTGCGTGAGATCATTGAAAATTTGACGACACGAATTGTCCAAGTATATTCACTTAGTTATTGCTGTAGTTAATCAACTTCTTTCATTAAACGGGTAATTCAAAAAAATTATGGATAAAGCTATGTCCAAAGGCAAACTATTTACAGAGAAGAGAAAAGTTGTCAGTGAAACAACATAACTAAGGTATTGAAGAGCCATTTCTACACATGCCCCGGGGCGGAAGTCCTCCTCCCTCTCGCAGTGGACTCGATTAAGACTGTCGTTTTTTAATTAATATTTTTTTAGTAGAATAATTATTTCTAAAACATGGGAAAAGTCTAAAGAGCCTAACCGTGTATGCAAAGAGTGATTGTCTGTCTTCCCTCTTTCCTTCGGGTATTAAATACTGAAAAATTAAGCCAGTAATTAGTTATTTTTTCAGTACTGAAAGATTCTTTCTGCATTTCAATCTAGAACTCTATTAATATACTATTCAAACAAATAAAAATACAGAAAGATTATTTCAAGTGAAAAACAATGAGTCAAAAATGATAAAAATTATTAGAATGATTTAAAAGCTATAAATTAAATAAACAATAAGATTAGAAAAATTCCTTTTCAGGGCAGATGTAGAAATAAATTTTATCGACACATAATAATAATAATAATAAGGTAAATAAACATTAACTGAAATATATTTTTATACTTTATTATGATTTTCATTGCTATTTTAGCTTCCTTTCAACTGTTGAAACAATAATTTATTATCTATGAGCCCATTTTTTTCTGTTTTTTAGTTCTTATTTCTTTAAATTTTCATAGAGATAAAAAAAAGCAATTAAATTTAGTTCTTGGAAAAAATCTAGGTTTTAATAGAACTTGAAACAACACAAGTATGTGTTTCCAGTGATTGTTTATCTGTAAAAATTAACAATAATGAATATAATACATTTTTTAACAATTATCTTCATTAATATAAATTTCGAAATACGTTTTGATTTCAATGTTTTCTTTATCTCAAAATAGGGCTTCTTTCCGAAGTTTATGACAAGCTGAATTGTTAAGAACTTTGAAATATTGAGAGTTATTTTAAATATTATCACACGGTTATATAGCATTCTCTTGCAATATTGAAAATAATTTTCGAAAAACTCATTGAAGATTTTATTTTATGCACAACTCATTTCTTTTCCACTTTTTTCGGAAATATTTGAACCTGACTGAACTGGTGTCCTGCACGTGCTATATTCGCATTTCATATTTATTGAAATCTTTCTTTTCTATTCGATTGGTAGTTTAATTACAAACTAATTCAGTGAGAGCATTTTTAATCTATTCAATAAATAATTTGGTAATAAACAAATTTGGTACTCTTTTAAACAGAAAAAGACGAATACGGGAATTTCAAATGTATTCGTATATTGATTAGTAGATTTAATTTCCATATAATTAAATTTCTATCGAGATCTCATTTTTTTACCAGTTATTTTAGAAAAATAATTCAAAATAAAGGATAAAAAGATGGATTACTGAGGATGGTTTAATAAAAGGATGGTTTAACTGTATTACAAACATTTATTTACTTTAAAAAAATATTAATGAGTTCATTAGACTAAATTTGAATAAGTTTTCAAAATTTTTAACGAAGTGTTTGGTTTTTTCATTTGAAAACAAAGAAAAAAATTATTTGAAAATTTATTTGAATCATACTTGAGCTCAATTCTTGAAATACATAAGGAATAACACTCTTTTATTAAAAAATTCTGGCAGTTTGCTTAATCATAATTAACAATTAGCTTATTACAAATTTGGTGAGCATGAATAAAGGTGTGCACTGACAATGCATAGCTTTCTAACGAAATTTCTATCCACGTTAATAATGGTTTGGTATATATTTCAGGCATTTAAATTTTATGTGGCTCAGTAGAAAGCTAAAAAGGGCTAAATAATAATAATCTGTATTACCCAAATGTATCTCATTCAACTTCAGAAAGGCTATAGTAAAATATCAAACTTGGTAATTTGTATTGCTGCGGGTATGGCATGTTTATGCTGCCTCAATCAAGAATTCATGCTGCCTCAATCAATTAATTGCCTCAATCAAGAATTATTCGTCATCATGATGTATTCTCGGCATTTTAAAAATATTCTAAAATGATAGTTTTAATAAATCCCAACTAACACACTAATCAAAAATTGCAGATAAAGACGGGTTATTAAAATTTAAGATCCTTGTACTGAGAAATTAAAGCATAAAGAAAACTATAGATTATACACTGGTGTCCAAAAGTTAAGTATAATTGATAATTATGTGAATAAAGAAGGAACTGTAAATCAGAATGGAGGGAAACGTGATATGCGAGTGTAAAATGGTTATAAAATAAGGAAACAAGTCAAAAGAATGATAATAATTAATTTTATTATCCAAAGTAGCAGTTTGAAAGAAAACTGAGCATAGCAAGGATTCACACTTTAAAGAAAAAATGAAAGAAAACATTAAATAAAATACTGATGCTGCAGTTTAATAAGGCGTGTGGTCACCTCTGACAGCCAGGTACGCTGCACAGCAATTTACCATACTTGCTAATGAGATGATGAATGAGTTGTGGGGTCAAACGGTTCCAAGCTTCTTGGAGAGCTTTCTTCAGTTCTGTAACGGAGCTTGGTGGGTGCGAAAGGGCTGCAATTTGTCTCCCGAGCATATCCCATACATACACGATAGGATTTAAATCACTGGAGTTCGCAGGCCACGACATGCTCTGGATGTTTTCCGTTTCAAGGAAGTCATCAATCAGCACCGCTCGGTTACATGGCGCATTATCATCCATGAATAAGAAGTCAGGACCGACAGTACCTCGAAAAAAGAGAACATAAGGCTCAAGAACTTCATCTCTGTATCTTTGAGCACTCACAGACCCCGTGTCCAAGAAATGGAGGTCTGTGTGGCCATCCACCATGATGCCTGCCCATACCATTACTCCCCTTGATGGAAAATGATGTCTTTCCGTTATGTTTCTTGGTTCAAAACGTGTTCCACGTTCTCTCCATATCATTACCCGCCCAGAATTACTATTCAGACTAAACCGGGACTCGTCACTGAACATCACATTGGCCCACACTCCAATGTTGATGTTTCAAACTCCAGTTCAAAAGAGCGCGTTTATGCGCAGACGTGAAGGGAATGCAAACTGCTGGTCTTCTGGCATACAGGCTAGCATGATTGAATCTCCTGTAAACAGTATGTCTCGAAATTCGTATTCCTGTGGCGACTGTGAGCGCCGAACCCAGTGCTCTGGCAGTGCTGCCCCTCTGACGTCGCGCACTTATTACCAGACTAGCTGTTACCCGCCTGCTTCGCTGGGAATTTCATGATGTTTTATAAATTTTTACTGCTTATATATATGTATAAATTATTGATATCTAAGTCCTGCATTAAGAATTCGATTGTATTGAAAAAGTTACTTATACCTGTAACTGTCGCCTGTTGATAAAAAAAAGGGGGCAGAACTCATCTAATTTGTGTTTTCTAAAAATCTCTAAAATTGAAGCATAGAATGATGTTTGCTCTTTCGTAACCCAAAAACCAAGTGGACTCCCGCAAAACCAATTTTCGGTGGATCTCTACTCCGTAAATTGAACATGCAAGCCAAATTTCAAGTCTAAATCTAACAGGAAAAAAAACAAAAGTTTTACTATCAATATCCCCGTAATCCCGTTGAGAGCCGTTTTCCAATATAACCGCTCTTAGCGGATTTCAACTCAACAAAAGAAAAATGCAAACCAAATTTCATTATTATAGTCCTTGTAGCTCGAAAAAAGTAATTTTTTTCGTCAATACGTCCCAGTAACCCCCTGCACCCCCCCAGAACTTGATTTGCTTAAAATACATTCTTAGTGGATCCCTATTCAACAAAAGAAACATGCTTAAAAAATTTCAAGTATATGGGTCTAACAATTAAAAACAGGAATTTTTTTCTGTAACTCCTCTTGACCCCTCGCAACCCTCCTTGGGGATCAATTTTCGTTTTACTCTTTGTTAGAGGAACTCTATTCCATGTAAGGAACATGCCTACCAATTTTCAAGCAGGATGATCAAATAGTTTAAAATGGAAATATTTATCAATTACGCCTCTTAATCTCCCGAAATTAAACTTGGTAGTTCATATTCGCGAAACCCATTTTGTAGCGGTTCTCTACTTTACGAAAGGAATCTGCTTATCAAATTTCAAGACTGTACGTCTAATAGTTTAAAAATGGGGATAATTATCTATAACGCCACTTCTGGGTCTGTTTTCACAAAACCAATTTTGTAGGGGAATTGCACACTATGAAAGGAATCTGCTTAGCAAAATTTGAAGACTGTGCGTTCGATAAATTAAAAATGCAAAAAAAAAAAAATTATCAATAACGCCCCTTGAACCCCCGCAACGCGGCCTAGGGGTCGATTTTCACAAAACACATTTTGTAGTGTATCTCTATCCTATGAGAGGAATCTGCTTACCAAATTTCAAACTGTGCGTCTAATAGTTTAAAAATAGAAATAATTATTTATATCTGCCCTTAACACCCCGCAACACCCCTTGGGGGTCAATTTTTCCCAAACCTGTTTCGTAGCGGATATTTACTCCCATGAAAGAAACATTCCTACCAATTTTCAAGCAGGGAGGTGAAGTAGTTTAAAAACGAAAATATTTATCTAGTACGCCACTAAATCCCCTGCAACGCCATTTAGAGGTCTGTTTTCACAAAACCTTCTTATAGCTGATCTCTACTCTATAAAAGAAATCTACTTATCAAATATAAAGACTGTGCGTCTAATAGTTTAAAAATGGAAATATATAATTATCTACAACGCCCCTTAAGTCCCGCAGCGCCACTTGAGGGCAATTTTCACGAAACCCATTTTGTAGCGTATCTCTACCCTATGAGAGGAATCTACTTACTAAGTTTCAAGACTGTACGTCTAATAACTTAAAAATCGGAATTTCTAACGCCCCTTAAACCCCCGCCCCCGCAAACAATTGCTGCTAATTTGAAATTACAAACAGACACTTCAATTTTATTTATTTGTATAGATATCGGTCTTGGCGAGGGGCTGTGACTCTTGGTCGACCTGATACTGGTTGTCGAGTAATATCTCCCGTTCTTTGAAACCTCTGCCACAGTCTTGAGATCACAGACTGGTCCACATTCTGAATTCGAGACACTTCGGATTGTGATCGTGAGGATGCCAGCATTCCAACGATTCTTCCTTTCGTAAACATGTCCAATTGGTGTCTTTGGGCCATCATTCACCTTGTTTGATGGTTAACAACGTTCCTTCGCACAGCAGTTGCACGAAACTTGTCTGAACTGCCTATGCTGCGTGAATCGGTTTCTCTGCGTTCCGACATGCGCCGGTATTTCGCGCAGGACGTAGTCGACTGAAAAGTTTTACATAAACCCAGTGTTTCTTCTTCACCCAATTAATATCCGCAAGAAATTTGGAATAATTTTATGAATATTTACTCCATATTTTTTTCGCATTTTACGATTTATGCTTAACTTTTGGACACCAGTGTACTTCATGTTAAACTTACCCTGTTACATATTTTCATGATGGTATTCAAGATTTCTGCAACATTTTTAGAATTCTTGAGCGCACGTACCACAATGTACACTAATGAACCGATACCCAAATGCCCCGTTACTAAATCCTGTAACGTTTGTGAACTAAAAAAATCAGTCTATTTATTAAAATAAAAATTAATTTCAATAATTGTTGTTTATTGATTAAGATAGACACAATACTGTTCTTTCACTAATTTTTTTCTCTGTTGGAATGAATTTTGTTTTAATTATATGAATAACATATACAATATAAATATTTTCTTTATATTTTCGTATTGATATGAACGACTGTGAGTAAACAAATTAACATTTTGCAATGATAGAGCAACTCTCAGAATGTATCAAGTCTAATAGACACAAATGAACTAATACTAAACATGATAGTGATATATATAAGATGGTAATTTTATAAATTGAATTGTAACCATAGAAACTTAGGTGTTTCAAAACATGCATTGTGAAAGCAATAAAGATGCTTGCAGAATAACAAACAAGCAACAGATGTTTGAAGTATTTTAATATTAATCTAAATGGCAAATAAAGAGTTCAAAAAGGAATCTCTTATAAAATTAAAATCATTAGGAAGTATTTATTAAAATTTTTAATGAATACACAAGTTATTAAAAACAAATTTGCTAACTCATTTATTGTTAAAATTTCAATCTAATTAATAAATTTCAAGATGAAACGGAATGAAATATTCAAGCACCTTTTTTTAATAGAAAATGTTCTACTTAAACAATTACCTAGATGTGCATTTCTATGCAAATATTTAGGGAAATAAACATGACTAACTGGAAGATGTATCAATAGACAACAGATAAAATTATTATGAATAAAACTATAAAAATAAGATAGAACCTCACACGTTTTAACAAAAAATAGAGGTCACAAATAACAAAAACAAAATACCAAACCAGCTGACATTTTTCAACGTGAAGAGAACTGAATATGCTACAAAAGACAACGAGAAGGACAATTTTCCAGTAACGCAAGTGTTCTGTGTAACCCGACGTATCTTATTAAA
Source organism: Trichonephila clavata (assembly GCA_019973975.1). Classification (NCBI taxonomy): domain Eukaryota; kingdom Metazoa; phylum Arthropoda; class Arachnida; order Araneae; family Nephilidae; genus Trichonephila; species Trichonephila clavata. The sequence goes on along the minus strand of BMAO01009871.1, from coordinate 10,257 downwards.
CACAAAAACATGATTACATAACTTTCATCTCTCAAATATTCGTCACACTGGCACTTTTACTTTCATTCAAAATCAAATACGAATAGCTTGCATTCAAATCACTTTGAAAAGTTTTTAATTTTCAGTTCAATGAAAGATATATCTAGTATAAATGGAAATATCATATTCAGTGTAACAAAGACAGTATAATTTTTGCTATATTCTAATATAAATGTACTATTCAGATTGTTTCTCAGAATGTAGTCCATAGTTTTATATTTGGCCACATGGTACGTTATATATATATATATATATGTGTGTGTGTGTGTGTCAGGCACCAAGTCTGCCTGCTGGTAAACGAAGGAAGACATCATCCTTAAAATATCAATACTTTATTGTTAATTGAGCATAGTTAATCCAACATGACGGCCATTTGGCGAGCCACCGGGTGGAACAAACGATAACATCACAGCGAGGAATCACCCGTCTTATCTTTTTTTCGATTATGCTTTACGTCAGCTTTTGGGTGAGCCTTTGGGCATATGGACTGCAAGCAACCCTCAATGCCATATCTGAAAGTCTATGATGGGGAACCAACAAATGTGGTGTTCTCTTGAGTGAGTGAGAGCTGAGTGGCTGCTTTCTGATTGGTTGCTAGGGGGTGAGGATAGTGACTCCGATTGACTGACCAGGGGGTTTTAGAAAGTTAAGCTTAAGACAGAGGGAGGAACTTGTCCAGTTGGGAGTTTAAAGTTAAGATTGGAAAAAATAAATTAAAGAAGAAAATTAAATAAAAATTAAAAGTTAGTATAGAGAGAGAGAGAGAGAGAGAGAGAGAGAGAGGCAATGAAAATTATAGCACGAACAAATGATGCTAGGAAGGGTTATAGGAGTCGAGGAGGATTCTCCATGGCCTCTTGGGTTTATTCTTAGCATCACAAGGTGTTAAATTTAACATGTTGCTGCATATTGCTTGTTTGTAAGGAAATTAATAGATATTTTTTGAATGGTACTCTTGGAAACTATTGATTTTGAGAGCTTTTCTAATATCGCCACTTCGCATATATCTGGATGCTTTAATTATCATGCAAATATAAGAATTTTCTACAGTTTCTAAAATTTTGATATCGCTGTTAGCAACATATCCCCAAACTGGACAAGCATAAGCTATGATGGGACGCATAACGGCTGTATAGAGAAGCACTTTGTTTTCTATATTTATATGTGAGTTTTGGGAATTTAAGGGAAAATTTTTAAACATTACTTTCTGGAACTTCTCGCGGGCCTGCTTGTGTAAAGTGTTGTCTCCAAATTAAGTGAGAATCAAAAACAACGACTAAGTATTTGGTTTCTTGAGACCATGGTATTTGCTTATTGTACATGAAAATTGCTGGTGGTGTAGAGAGCTTTATAGTAAAAATAATTGCATAAGATTTGTCAACATTAATACTAGTTTTCCACCTACACTCAAGAGCCAAAACATTATGACCACCTGTCAATAACGAGTAGGCCCACCTTTGACGCGCAACACAGCTTCAACCCGCCTTGGCATGGATGCCCCAAGTCCTTGGTATATGGCCGGAGACAGATTGTACCAGATGTTTAAGCAACGGTCACGCAAATCCGAGATATTGCAAATTGGTGGTCTCTGAACTCTGAGCTGCCGTTGCATGGTATCCCAAATGTGTTTTATCGGATTGAGTTCCGGTGAGTTAGGCGGCCAGGACATTAACTGGAATTCCGCATCACGTTCTGGAACCACTCCAACACAATTTTAGCCATGTGACACGGGGCGTTGTCCTGTTGGAACATTCGATTTCCAGCCATGTAAACAGAACAGCTGCAAAAATAGAGGCCATGTAAGGGTGCAACTGGTCCGCAATGATGTTCAGATACCCTGTAGCATTCATGGTCTGCTTTACTACAACCACGGGTCCCAGAGACGCCCAAGAGAATGCCCCCCAAAGCATAATACCGCCACCACCGGCCTGTGTATCATCTACTGTACATTGAGGGAGCAACTATTCGCCTGGAAGACAGCGTATCCTGACACGGCCATCGGCGTGATGACAGGCAAACCGTGATTCATCTGACCAGGCAACTCTCTCCCACTGATCCATGGACTAGTCGCGATGTTCCCGGGCCCAGCGCAGGCGGCGATGACGCTTGGTCAGCTAAGGCACACGAGTGGAACCTTTGCTGCGTAGCCCCATATCCAACAGTGTCCGCTGAACAGTGTGCTCCTATACTATTCTACTTGGCCCTGCATTGTATTGGGCTGTCAGCTGAGCCACTGTCTGGCTCCGGTTTTGCTTCACCTTGCGAGACAATCTCCGACGACCCTTTTCTTTGATATCGTGTGGACGCCCAACACCATGTGGTCTACTGCTGGTTTCACCGTCGTTCATCCACTTTGCATAAGTACTAACAACTGTAGATCGCGAACAACCCACGAGTCGTGCAGTTTCGGAAATACTTGTTCGGAGCCTTCGAGCCATTACAATATGCCCTCTATCAAAGTCGCTTAGATCCGCAGCCTTTCCCATCACACACAGAAGTAAGTGAAAGAATGATTCTTCAGACTCTCCAGCAGCAGTTAAATACCACTTCCACCTGATCACGTGCCTTCCACGCCACCAAGGCGAGTTCATTGAAAAATGTAGGGGTGGTCATAATGTTTTGGTTCTTGAGTGTATATATACTCTTAATGTTACGCATATAAGATATCATATCGATATTAGACACAATATTTCAGAAAAAATATTTGAATAAAAGAAGAAAAAGAAACATAATTTCATCCCCATTATAACCGTCTATAAAAGTAAGAAGAGCTGAGTTATGTACAGCATAATATGTCTCTGTTATATTATTCTCAAAAAATCATATCTTCAAAATACTCGAGACACCTTTATGAAGTCAGTTTCAGCACCTTTTTTGAAGATCTGCTGGCAGATGTAATTTTAATCAGGAGGGCGTTTAAAATCTATGTCTTAAATCTAAAATCTAAAATCTTAAAATCTTAAAATTATAGAAAAAATATTTTTTATACGTCTGTGGGGAGGGGGGGGGGGGTATGAGTTATTATTTTAACTTTCAAAAAAGCTTCCAATTTTCATTTTGTTTACTTTTATTTTTTTTAAAAATTTTTTCTACAGTTATTATCGTTTTCAGCGAACATATTACAATTTTTTAAATCTTGCAATAAAATATTTTTTCAGGAGTAAGCAGTAAAAACGTTAACTAAACATTATAAGAATGGAAAATTATTTTATTAGCAAAGTTATAAAGAAATTTTAAGTTAATTCTGATAAATTAGTGGTTAACACTCATACGTGAGTTTTAAAATAATGCGCCTAATCGAATGTGGGTTTATACATAATAAAACCTGCTTGATCAGTTTGAAAGCCATCGACGGGCAACGTGACTATTTGCTAAAAATATAACGAACCAAAAACTGTAACAATTAATAGCTATTATTTATATTTATATATACATATATATTCCTTCCTATTTCATTACTATACTATTTAAGTTTCAACAAATTTTAAATTAATTTTAATATAAGGTTACTGAATACAGTAAAAGACATCTTTACTGTCTTCTTGGAATCTGTCTTCTTACATAAGAGTTCAGTTACAAGTAGAATGCAAGTATTTCGAATAATTTACTGTAAATTCAAAATATAAGATGATTAAACTTAAGTTCTCATTTAATGACTGAGCTTTGGAATCTGGAAAAAGTCGTACGATATATAGGGAAAAATTTAATCAAATTATATGAATATCAGAATTTCTTAAACTTGTTCTGAAAAAAAGATGGCACATATGGTAAAGATATGTCACTAAGAAACTGCTGAAAAAAAGAAAAAAGAAATTGGCTGGATATAACAAAATTGGGAGAGTTGAGACTGAACTTAATTAAAGAGGAGCTTGCATAAAATCTCTTTTTAGCAAGTATTAAGCACAAGGATCTCACTGGAATTAATTGATAAATAGCCATTAATAATATTAAAATAATATAGATAAATTTTTCATTAAAATTGTTTTGTACCTGAATTGTAGTTTTCTATTATACGTTTTGAAAATTTACTTACTCGGCTCAATTTCTTAGTGATTTCTTCTTAATACCTATCATTTAAGTTTTTCTTTAGTGAGCATTTCAATTTTTGAATTTTTAAGATTTTGTGCATATTAGGGGAAGTAAAAGAACTTGAATATAGGAGGCAGAGAACCTAAATCTTTGGGAAACACTAATTTAGACTTATACCATCTTTTTCTTTTTCTTTTCTAGCTGGACTGTCCCATTAGTGGGCTAAAGTGATCTTAGATGGCAGCACAGACTACGAAATAACATTGCTGGAATGGTAGTAAAAAATGTATCACATTTCATGCAATCATTGATGGCATTTAGGAAATAATACTTCAAAAGAATAATTTAAGCTCTTTAAATAACTATTAGGATGCTTGATAAGTAAACGTCATATAATTTTGAAAATTTGAAGAAATCTGATAGCAATTGCCACAGTTGCTTTTTGCTTATTTGTTTGTCTTTAGAAATACATTATAGAATATTTTAATGACAAGGAAAATATAGTTACGACTTACACGCACACACTCAGTGGCGTAACGTGCACCCCTGCAATCCAATGCTGGGTGGGGGGTTAGGGGGCTAGGTTCTTAGGGGACCCACAACTTGCCTGGCGCCAAGTATTTGCTTGGGTTTGGGGCCCCAAACTTGACTTTGTAGAGGGAGGGGGGGGGGTAATATTCTCCGTTACGCCCCTACACACGCATATGAACAACCCTACTTCACTAATTCCATTACTTTAAATTTATCCTAAGAAAATGAATCTTATGTATTAATGGCCTGAAAAATTAATTTTCTTCTTGTTTCCTTTCTTAAACATTTTGGTTTTCTAACTTCACACAAAAAAGGTTTCTTGCGTCAATACGTAGGAATATCATACTCGGATAGATGCATTCACATGAAAATTTATGTTTTCCCAATGCATTTCAATGTAAGAGTTTTCTGCAAAAACCACACACAAAAAAATTTAAATAATTTGGAGAAATTTGACATTCAAATTCTTGATCAAATCTTTTAAATTTTATAAAATAGTAATTGTAGTGAGAGTTTTATTAGAAGATATATCGATATGTGTAGATGTATTTGGCTAAATCAGTCTCAATTTTTTTTTGTTTTGAAAACTCAAAAATTTGAGGGCTTTTAATTCCTTTAGACTTTATTCAAAAATACAAAATGGAACGTAGCGAGTTCACCAAATAATAACTCCCCAAAAATATTTATACCACCCTATTTATTTTTGATTTGTTAAGCGAATTCAATTCAACTCTTCTGTCTAATTGTGGGGGTGCTTTTGTAATTTATATAAAAATAATTAATCCATTAGAGGTACTGATATATCTATTACTTAATATAATTTTACTATTATATATATATATATTATATATATAATATATATATATATATAAATTTTTTTACTATTATAATGCATCACCATCCCAGTTGCAAACATCGAATGTTGTATTGTTTTGACCTTGCCATTGTTTTGATTTTCCAATTGTCATCATACATTGTTCCAGGTTTCTTTACGGTCTGAAAGTTATTTTTCTTACATTACGTGAAATGTTAGTTGAAAGGTTTCTTACATTACTTGACGCGTAATAAGCATGAGTAATTAAAGAATTTATGTTTACGCAATTTAAAGAGTTAACAATTTTTGTTTGTAATGATTCATTTTTTACTAAGTTAAATATTTGTCTTCTATGCATAATAAAATCGAATTAAATATATATATATATAAAGACACAAGGAAATTTTAGAAGTTTTTAATTTGCACTTAGATTTGATTACAAGACCTTTTTTATAACATTAATAAGAGTGAAGTGAAATGAGAGAGTGTTTATTAACGTCACACTATAAAGAAAAGATAGGGCTATTGGCGAATTGGGTGTGTATTATTCGATTTAGACGAGGACGAGACCTGAGCTTTAATATATACTTCGCTCTCCGAACTCCCATATTACACCAACGGGAGGACTTTGAACCTCGACAGATTTAGCTTGCATCAGCCCTTCTATACAGAGGGTCAGCATTGGCACTAGGACTCAACCACATGGCTACCGTGTCCACAATAAGTGCGAATAAATCTAATTGAAAAAAAAAGGAATGAGTCTTACAGTAGTCGCAAATGATGTGTAACATCTGACATATCGTGGTAAATACGCAATAGTAACTTAAATGCTGAAAAAAATGAATCGGGTAGGATTGGAAATAATTTTCTATCGAATAATTATATCTTTAATGAAAATTTTATTTAATTAACACAAGGAGTCATGCAATTTTTTTTAATCAAAAATAAATATTCTTGTTCAAATTTGGGGAAGAGCGGAGACACACACACAATAGACTTATGATAACTAAAATATGACACATATACTTGGGATTTCAAAGTATTTAATAACCGTTGAAAAACAGCGTCAATAACAGTACCATTGTTAGTTGTCGAAACATTTCGATTTGTGTTCATTTCGAGCTTGAGTTCATCATTCAAATAAGCTATGAGCGGTCAATCGTAAAGTTGGCTGACTGACAAATAGATTTGGTAAAGCAGTAGTTGGGTCGACCGTTGATGTTTGTGAGAGAATTGTGTTCGTTGCACGTGCCCGAAAATCCCTGCTGCGTTGAGTTGAATTATGTGCAATTCTTTTCGGTTGTACTCCTCCTGTTTTTAATTTTTCCTCGCGTTTCTTTTGCCGAAAATCTCGCATATATTCTGCTCTGGATTTACCCGTCTCTGCAAATCACAAAATCACGAAAATTTAATTAGCTTGGTAAATGTTTAAATATTAGAAATATTAGAGAAAATCAAAATTACCCGTGTAATTAATTAGTTACTTTTTTAATCACAATTAAAAAAATTATATTGACAGCGACAGAAATTAACCTCAAAGTATGAAAAAGATATGCACTAAAATATTTATTCGAATAATTCCATATCACTTATTCATATTTTTTTAAGAATGATGAACTTTGTCAGACGCTTAACAATAAATATAATTATTAATATAGTTTACACATATTAAAATAACCTCAGATTTCATACACAACGAGCTCTGAGACTGACAATTGAGTGTAAGAATCACAAGTTTATCCTGGATGAAATCTAATAAGACTTGCTGGTATGTGCGAAGTTGATTTAGAGTCAAGAAAACGAAACCGAGTTTTTGATTTCGAATCTTTTGAAATGCTACATTTAACAACATAAATAAGGCTGGTGGCTTGATGGCTGCTAGAGTTGTACCCCAATGAAAGGGTAGCGAAGAGACGTCACCAAGCGCGCGCTTCCCTGACTTCATGTTACACATTTCTGTCCCTTTCACGAAATTACTCCTACAAATATTCAGCAACCGAGAGGAAAGATGTTAAACATAAAAAATAAGGGTTACTACATAATTTAATAACTGAATAAATTTTCAATTAATGTGTTGAAAGAATATATGTTCGTTGACAGTAACGTTCTCAACATGTAAATATTCTCCACTTATCTCGATAATGTAAAATAAGTCCTTCTTACTGGCGAAAAGCAGGGTTTCAAGAATTACGAATTAGTTCAAGTTCATATTCATTGGAGGAACAACAGTTGCACTTAACTGTTGCATAACGGTATAATAAAGTAAAACTACCATATCACGCAATAGGTTAAAATTGATTCCATAGTTATTTTTGTTCACATATTTGCGTGTTTGTATTAATATTTAAGGAACCATGAAATGTGAAGCTTTAAAAATAGAGTTTACCATAGTTTCTACGGCGAAGAAAATCAGACTTTTCAGACAAAAAAAAGTTTACATAAGGAAGTACAACTTAAATTTTTGTGTCTGGTTCCATTTATAGCACGTTCTCCCACCAGGGAAATCCCGAAATAATGGAAAATTTAAATGACTAAAATAAAGAGACAATGAGTAACTACAAACAGTAAACAAAAGTTGAGCAGACGAGTCTGTATTTCAGGCGATGACCTTGAGACTGAAAAGGAACTAAAAGAAGGGTCGGGAAGTCTGGGACATTTGGGTTCCACATTAAAAACGTCTTTATTTGCCATGGAATGGCCAAAAGGGAAGATAAAAGTTTTTCACGTTATAAATTTTAACAGAACTTTAACTTTTTAAGTAAAAATTTTACATGCATTCAGAAACTCAGATGATAAAATATTTAATTAAGAATTCATGGGGAACGAACTAAAATGTTCTTAATAATCACAAAAAATATTTCTTGGGACTTTTTAAATATTTTATCTACTTAAGAAACTTAAGAACCACTTCTTTATACAATCCTTACAAAATGGTTACATCGTGGGGCCAGAACTGAAAAAAAATAGTAATATATGCTTAGGCTTTCTGTATTATCAATAAATGACTTCAGCTCACAAATTCATAGTGAATACTTATGAAACCTTTTCAAGAATTTAGTTTTTGATTTAATATCTGATGAATCACTTTTTATTGAGATGTTTAATGATCTCTCGTAACTTGGACTGTGAACTCAGCAGCGCATACAGACCTCTTTTATGGGAAAAAAAGGTCACACACACACACACACCACACACACACACACACACACACACACACACACACACACACACACACACACACACACACACACACACACACACACACCACACACACACACACAACACACACACACACAACAACACACACACACACACTACAAAATACGTAGAAGAAAGCGCTTAGACGTAATCTTCGTGGTAAGAATTAAAAAATTTGTCGGTCTATGGAAGAAGGGGGTGGGGTGGGGTGGACCTGTGGTATAACGGAGATTATTAGGGCCCCTGCAAAGTCAGGTTTTAGGCCCCAAAACGGATCTTAAAAGGGGTTTGCACTTGGTATCAATCAGGCTTTGGGCCCCCTAGAATCCGGCCCACCCCCTCGCAATGCGGAGGTTGCGAGGGTGGGCGTTACGCCACAGTTTTGAACCCCAAAATCCAGCCCTTGTGTACGCCACTAACTCAACTCATCAACTCATTCAAAAGCTTGACCGAGGTTGTAATTCTTATTACTTTTTTCTAGTAAATAAACTCTGCTTCTCTCTCTCTCTCTCTATACATATATATATATATATAAACTGGTGTTTATAAAAAAATATTTGGATCAGTGTAATTATTTAAGAAGACATGTATTGCAAATTTCAATTTATTAGACAATCACTAAAAATTAGAATTATTTTCACCTTAATTATTTTATCTATAAGAGAAACTTGGTGAAAAAAGCCATTTTTTAAAAGAATTCTTTGAAGGAATTACAGAATGTATAACAGGATGGATTGAAATTTCTTTTTCAGTATTTCAAAACCTACCTAGGAAGTTTAGGGGGTATTTGAGCTTTCCTATAATAATAATAATAATAAGTAATTGTTGTTAAACAAATCAGGGATTACTTATTAACACTGATTGCAACGAGAGGACACATATACAAGAAAAGTAACAAGAAAAAAATATCAGGTACATTTAACAGCTCATTTAGTATTAAATTTAAAAAAAAACTACTTTTTAAAATTACAGTCATTGATAAAGCGGAAGACAGAGAAAAGCTTAGATCGGACTGTTGCTCAATGCTGGGGAAAAGAGCTGGACTATGAAATGCAGCTATGTTACTCTCATCAATCAGTAATCATGAATTATGATTATTTATATTATACAAAAGTAATTATTTTTTGTGTCTAAAATCATTTAACTAAAATTTTTTTCCCCATTTTCCCCCGAAAATTCATCTTCTTTGTGTAGCAATATATTAAATTTTGAAATTAATCATAGATACCATAAAACATCTTTTCCAAATAGGTGGGCTGTCTGCCACTGATAATGTTTTTTTCCCTCCATATAGCTGCGATCCGCCTTAATGTGTAATGATGGCAAGTTATTCTATAATAAATGCAACCTCATTTTTTTCCTTATAAATCAGTGTTTCTTAAACTTGGGGACGCGTGACTTGTATGTGCAGCTGGGGTCGCCAAAAATTTTAGGATTTTTTGTACGTATTTTTGCATAAAATAATTTTTTCAGTATAAGTAATAATTTAATTGTTTATTTAGATTCGTATTCAAGAAATCCAATAGACAATTTTATTGTTTATTTTGATTCTTATCTCAAATCTAAAGAATACTGAGGAAGTATTTCGTCCAGCGATGTCGATTATTAATTCGAGTTTTAACAAAATAATTAAAAACAATCAATCA
>BMAO01009870.1:0-19447 GCA_019973975.1 Trichonephila clavata | reverse complement strand
ATTGGATATTATAGATTTGTTAGTGTATTAAATTTTATATACCCCCCCCCCATTTACTTTTTTGTAAAATCCTGATTCAGTTCACACTTATGGCGATGGCAAATAAAAAAAAATGGTAACTATTTGTTGAAACAGCTCTAGATTGGATTTCCATCTTATCTACCACAATAAATCGTCAAGTTGGCAATAATAATCTAGATTTACCGTATTTACTCAAATCTAAGCAGTACTATTTGTCCAGTGCTTACACTACGAAAATTGGTGCGGCTTAGAATCGAAGGCAAAACATTCGTTGGATTGGGGGGGAGGGGAGGAATTGAGTTTTCACTCCTATCAAAAAGAAAAATTTAACCGCTCATTCAGACCACTTGCATCGCTGACTTATCCCTTTCCGCAGTTTATCTCCAGTATTGAGTCTATCCTAAACATCGTCGTCTATTCGTATTTAGGAATTTTTTTGGTATACGCTTTCTTTTAATCACCTAAACATTTAAGATATCGGTAAAAACATCAAGACAAGTTCACTATGACGCAAATATGAAAAGAGAGGCAATTTCTAATGCAGAAAAAAAAAACGGAAACAGAGCAGCTTCCACTGAAAGCTTGACACGGATGAAGCAAATATACCTCAATGGCGTAAGCAAAAGGATATAATTTTTGCTTGTAAATTTTTGACAGTCTTTGATAATTCTTTACATTCTGTTTTCGTTTTTTTTTAAAAAACGTTGCACAACAAATGCATTAGATAGCAGAGAAGACGACATCGTGCAGAAAAATGGCGACACCGGCACCAATGCTGGAAAGGCAACTTTCTGATGCATCACAATTGATAGTTTTCTTTATTTTTATAAAAGTAATTTAGTGAAAAAAACTTTAAGAATATAAGGAAATGCTGAAATATTTTTATCAGATAGTATTATTTCCATTTTGAATCTTTCTTTATACAGTGAAGGCAAACAAATGTCTAGGTTTTCTCTCCCATACTTTTTTTTAGTTACTTATTTTTAATGGAATAATCAAACATGCAGAAGTATCTATAAAAGAAACATGAGTGTATTTATAAAACTCAGACAAAAAATAATTACAGAATCGGAAAGATTATTTATTTCGCCACGATACGATAGAATGTTTTTTACAAAATAATATTTGTATTTCTTACGACTTTTTTAAATGAGTCAGAATCGATGCGATTTTATGAAAATGATGTCTAAATCGTTGCGCACGAATATTTTTTCGTTTAAATGAATCGGCTAAAACAGCTCATGCTTTGCTCTTTTAGAATCGGTCATTTAAAAAATAAAATGCCGAAAACTTTTCTTCTTACGATTTTTTTAAAAGTACTCAAAATTTTAATTAAACATTTAATAACATTGTCATTTATGAAGATAATCTCACTGAACTTTTTTTTCGTGTGTAGAACAATACTATCTGAGATCCGTACGAAGATTGAAAAATTGCTTAAAAATTGCAGATTTAAAAAAAAATTGTGTTTTTCGTCTTGTACCCTTTTTGCGAGAATTCATTTAGCTAGACTGTTCGAAATTAACCGGCAAACGATCTAGTAATAATGATGCGCAGACTGAGAAACCTATCCAGCGATAACTAAAAAGTAAAAAATAAATTAAAAGTAAAGAACTTTTCTAAAAAACAAGTTTTTATTTAATTGCGCTAAAAAGAATAAATAAACTTTTCCTTTAAAACTTTTTTTTATTATCAACTTGTGATGGATCTAAACGCGGCTCTACTAACCCCTTGAGGAAAATATTCCATTCAAACAACTTTCACCGAAGGTAAGAAAGCGTAATTTTGCAAATTAAGATTATTATATAAATTCTGTATTCGCTAGTTTTGAGAGTTAGTGATGTTTGGATCGAGAGTTAGTGAAGGGAGGATCGTGAGTTATTGAGGTGCGAATCTAAGATTATTAAAGTGAGAATTGAAGATATCCAAAGTGAGGATCACTTGGGTATGAGCTGATCAAGATAGATATTAGTGTTCAAGACTTCAACTGTAGGACTTCTGCTTTACAAGAGTACAGGTATTGTGCGTATTATTTAAATAGAAGTTAAAGAGTAAATTGTTGGCGTGTCGGAGTTAAAACCGAGCTTGTATAGGTTATCGTAAAAATTAGTTGAGTGTCCGTAATATTATCCCCAGGCTATAACTGGTCTCACCTTCACGCTCTAAATAAGGATCAAACTATCTTAATTGAATTATTATTGTGCTTGTGTTGATAAGTGTGACAATAAAATAATTGTAAGGAATCATGTCTTCTGATCATTTAGTTGCCCCCACACTTTTAGCCGGGTCCGAGAGTAGACAAGGGGGATTAGAGGGAAGTAGGCATAGCCGAACATCACAAACTTAAAACGTCATTACACAATTTATATAAAAGCTTGTAGCGAGATTTACCTTTGTAGATAAACAAGTAAATTAAATAACTTGATCTGAATGATTTTAATTTTTAAAATTTTCAAACTAAGTAAATACGAGTACTTTAATCTCGCGACGAGCTTTTATATCATATAAATTGTGTAATGACGTTATAAGTTGATAGTAGAAAAGTTTTAAAGGAAAAGTTTATTTTATTCTTTTTAGCACATTTAAATAAAAGATTGTTTTTAAAAAAAGTTGTTTTTTTCACTTTTAATATATTTGACCTTTTAAGTTGATTTTCTATAAAAGCGTATCTCTCTTTTAGTTTTTTAAAACCATAATTTATTTGATAGCATCCTTATTAACAAATTATCAAGGAAAAGTTTTTTTTTATTTACTCAAATGCGAGAGATAGAACTAATAGGAACTATTAAAAAATCTTCTCAGAGCATTATTTGCAATGAATATTAATAAACGTAAGGATTACATTATTCAAATTTTTTGGTTTCTGTTTTCGAAAAAAAAAGGAAGTTATTTTTACTGCTTATTATTTTTACAGTTCGAATATTGATACGAATTGTTTTTTAAAATCCGTATTCTTATTGTTATTTTTAAGGTATCCGAACACGTTGAAAATGACCAAATTCAGTCAAGACAGATATTTTTGTTTTTTATTTTATTTAATAGAGCTATCTTTTGACTTTACGAAATATACTTTATTTTGTTTCTACACTACCTAGAGGCCAAGTTACAATCAATTTTATAAAGTTAGAAAAACCGGAAGTGGGTTTTTGATCTACCAGAAGGGGGCATTTAAATTACTCAAAATCTATCATAGCGAGCCTGATAACTCAAAATATTATGAATGTATTTCTATAAAACGTTTTATACCTGATATTTACGTTATTTTCTAGAGAATGTACTAAAATATTTGTTATTGTATGAATACTTTTTGAGTTATGGCTTGTTATTTAAATAATGGTTTCATAAAAAATGTCATATTTCTTATAATGTTTACTCAATCAGCTTTAAAATTTTCAAATTTTAATAAAAAAATAAAATTTTAGTACATTTTTTAGATAAATGCATCTAGTTTGTTTTCGTAATACTTTTACTAATATATGTTTATTACTTTTTTCTCTAACTGCTTTGAAGTTTTTCAAAAATATTGCTAAAATTCCATTTATATTTGTGATTTTTGTAAAATTCAGGTAATTTATTTTAAACTTTGATAGTTAAATAGTAATATTTATTGATATTGAGTCCTAAAAGAGCATTTATAATGTTTTAGTATGCTATTTTGTTAAAAAGTACTCCGAACGTGTTCGGATACCTTAATGAAACGCTTTGTAAATAAATACTTTTAATTTAAAGTCTTATATAAGTTTTCAAATCCTGTGTCTTCAAGAAAACCATTTTGGCTGGCAAACGAAGTATGTAGAGTATGTTGTTCGTTGATTTAAAATGCATATTTAAAAGTGATTGTCATTTATTTTATTTTATTTATTTATTAAAGTTTTTACATAATAGGAATTTCTAGAGAGTAAAAATTCTTTAAAGAGTAATAATTTTCACTGTGTAAGAATTTACTAAGAATTTCAAGAAATAGAAGGATAATTGCCCATGGTCAAGAAAACTGAGATGGGCACAGTAGGCCTTGACCATCATGGACTGATGCGCCACTGAGTTTAGTTTAGGATAAATGCTAGATTGTGTGTGATTGATTGCTTATTTCCGTCACTTTGAAGCAACACAAGGGCTATCGGCGACTAAGCTTGTAATTCCGAACCACGGTCCAGTGAAGAGTGCCCCCCCTCCGCAATTCGGGAGTTGCGGGGGTGTACGTTACGCCACAGTCCTCATGTAACTGTGGCGTGCCAAACATTGTCACGGCAATTCCGCTGAGATGTTCTCGAACATTCCCCTTACAGCCCGGATATCTCGTCGTGTAAATACGACACATTCGCTCCACTCGAGCAAGCTCTGAAGCCGGTGTTCCATGATTATAATGAGTCTGCTGTTGAATATTGATTCCACAACCAACACTGGATCTTCTTCACCCAGGGTTCATGCCGTGGACCGCTGAGACACTTGTTTCAACCTACAAGGTGACTTTGTCTAGCCATTTATTACTTTTACATTTCTTCTTTCCTTTGTATACTAATTTGTATTAATTAGTATTTGTATTAAGCCATTTATCAAACGGACTGCAGTGCCACTTTCATTTGGGCGACTCTTATATAAATTAAAAAATGTTTTGTTAGTTGTTTTAAAAACTGGTGTTTTTCTAGCTATATCTGTTAATCAGCATTGAAACTGATAAGAAAAGATTCCATATCATTTGACACTTTCCAATAAATTTTTCATATTTATCAGTACTTCCATTCCTGAAACAAACTCTACTGGAAATCTCCGATACTTCAATACGTAAAAGAATATAAGTAATATTAATCATGAGATTAAAAAAATTGCAACAAGAACTTTTTATACACAATGAAAATATTAAATGAATTACACGTAATTCAAAATCAATCGAATCTTCTTCAAGGTATTCATTATTATAATTGTTGTCATCATTAATTTTATTTTGGCAACTTTTTAAAAAAATGTTGGCGACGTTTTTTTCTTTAAAATCGAATAACTTGGAGAAAATTTAAATAGAAATCATTATTTCCGACGTAATCAATAAAGGGAGTACTCATTTTATTTCCCTAATGCTTCCAAATCGATGAACTGGAATGAAATATACCGTCCACCATTAATTAATATTAATTGAACCGCTTACACCTCCCCAAAACCCCAAATCAAGAACGTCAGTCAAAATCTCGACGGGGGATGTGAGCCGCAATTCAAACCCTGCGTGCGAGCGAAATCTCAACATTAAATGTTTAGAATTCAAATTTCAACGCTACATTTGACGGATACACTCCGTCATCAAACTCCCTTTAATTGGAGGATCTGTTCACAAATTGCGCTCTCTAGCACGGATAGCAGAGGCCGGTTGCCTTCGCATGTTGGGGCAGGGAAATAAACAGCTGTGCTCGCATTGAATCGATTATTTAGAGTTACTGTTCAAAGGGTTTAATGATATGGATATGAAACTGTGGTATCGGTAATCCTGGGGAATCTTTATGCATAATTTTTATCTTATTATGCTGACTAGTCTTTACATAAAGATATTAATTTTTATTTTAATGATCCTGGAGTCGAACTCGGTTATAACTAATTCCCTTTTAAAATGTCTCTTTTTGTCTAAAAGCCACAAAAGATTTTATTTCAAGATACAATTTCTTACTGGTTTTATATGTATCTTCCTTTAAAGCAGGGGTGTCAAATTCGTGGCCCAGGATGCACATTTTTGCGGCCCGGGCCAATGTATCGGTACACAAAAGTATATAATAAAATAACAAAAAAATTGGAAAGATAGTAGCAGAGAAGAGATGTCAAATGTCAGGACGTAAGCACTAAATGTTTCTTGTTCTTTTATTTATGTTTATTATAATGTATTATTCGAAATAAATTTACTTTCAAGGAATATTGATCTTATTGGGCAAGTTAAACGTTGTTTACTTGGCCCAAGTAAACAACGTTTGACACCTTCTTTGAGCTTGACACCCCTGCTTTAAAGTATCCGACTACGTTCGGAACCGTGGTTTTAAAAAAGCGTATAAATGATTTTTTTTTTAAATTTAGTGTCGCCGAGTTAGAATATACATATAATCTTAATACAATATAATATACAAATACATCTTAAGATTATTACTGAAATTTAAAAAAATTAAAACGCAATTTTTTAACGAAAAATTATATATTTTCAAAACATTTTCCTTTTACTAAAAATGCTTTCATAATAATATTTCTTTTCGTATATATAGACTAAGATTGCTTTACAGAGCCAGGATTAGGATTTTTGAAGAATTCACATTATTTTAAGAGTTGCTATCAATCGAAATAATAACCAGTTTTCTGTTAAAATTTCTGAACTCTTTGTATATTAAAATATGGATAAATCCACTTCTAAATTATACGGATTGATTCGCTACCAGATCAACCAACTGGTAGGGTGTGTAGGGGGTACAGAGATATCTCGGAACCACATAGGAATTCAGGGTCGCAAATGCAGAAGTTGCGATCTATGATGCTAAGAAGCTGAGAGGGAAAAAACAGAAACATCAATACACACACACACACACATTAATAACACAAAAAAAAACCATTTTATTGAGAAGTGGTACTACAACAGGGTTCGAAAGGGCAGTAACTTCTTCCAGGTTCACATAAAGAGTTTGATGGACAAGGCGCCTGTTCCTTCCGTTGATGGAAACGCTCGAATATCTGTAGCTGCCAAGAGGATACTGGCATGCCAGGAATCTTCCAGAATGTAAGGAATTCCATTCGGCGCCGCTGTCAGGCCTACCAATTGATTTCTGGTAGTAACTTCAAGCACCTGTTCTGGTACAACATTTGAATAAAATGTTTTCTGTTCCAATTAATATGTTGCTGTTTCTATTCTTTTTCTCTTTTCACCATAGCTCACAACTACGGCGTTTGTAATCCTGCATTCCTATGTGATTCTGAATCGTCTTGAATTCCTATATACAACCTGCAAGTTTGTCGGTATGGTATAGATTAACATGAAAATATTAGAATGATCTTTAGGGGTGGTACGAATTAGTTTCACTATGATTAATTTCAACTGGGAAAACTGATTTGCCTTTTGGTTCACGGGCACCACCATGGAATGAATTAAACGTATTCCGAGATCCCACTGCATTTACCGTATTTTTTTAAATCTAAGCTGCACCTCGAATTCTCACTTCCTTTTGTAAAAAACCAAAAAATACCGTAAAAGTGTTTATCCACATCTGGTATTTAATTTACGAAACAAAAAAAAATTTAATGAGAAGTGAATAATTAATTTATTTTACCAGTATTAAAGACTTTAAAATACATGCTTTAAAATACATTGCTCTAACCTCTCTCTCAATTTCTTTCATCCAATGAATTTTTCTGTTCCATGCTTCTGTTAGATACCAAGATGCAACCGATTTTCAATAACATTAACATTGAAAAAAAGGGCGGCTTATATTCGAACAAATACAGTAGTTTCTAGTTTCACCTAATATAGCATTCGAATCCTTCTTTCTGGACACTTTAATACGAGAAGTAATCAAACTCTAGAGAACATTAATAAAACAGTCATATGAAGACATAAAACCATAATTTAACTCGAATTGTTTATTTGCAAACATTCCAATTTCTATTGACGGAGCTCTCGAGGGAACAAAAAACTGTACCAAAATAAATTTTAAAAATGTATATTTACATCTACCTAAATAATATGTATTTTTAGCAACATAAAAAAAAAAATCCGCACTCACTATTTTTTCCGCCCTCCACTTTCTGCAACCCCACCCTCTCGGTTGGAGAAAATTGCATTCCACATCCCCCCAAATAATTGTAACTGTGTTCACATCATAGAACTACTACGACGCGAACCGAAAACTTGGAATTCTTTTTGATTTATATTTCGGGAAACACTGATGATGAAAACACGAAATCGTCATATACCTCTGGTGTGGTTTGGTAGGTGGGGGGTGGTCATTGAGAAGAATGATTCGAAAATCGAACAATACCCCCGCTGTTTGTGAAGAATGGCAAACCGAACTTCACGGTAGGATCAGTGGTCTTTATATCGATTCTCCCTTCTCATTCGGTATTTCAGTGAAAAATGATCTGAGCTGTATGGCAAATATATATTTTTTTCCTCGCTTTGTTATGATTTAGTGAATGGTGAGTCTTACGATATTGCGTGGATTCCATCCGTCTTTTGTCAAGGTTTTAGTCGATGGTCCTATTGTACGACTGACTATATAGAGAATGATTTGCTCAAAGGTATTGCTTGTTGATGTCTATAAAAGGCAATTGCTGATGTTTTCTAACTTCTTATCACCTGTCTTATGTAACTGTCGAAATAGATTTCCTTATTTTCAGCTATATTCGCATGATGAAATCTTATTTCAGACGGCATCTCAGATTTGATTGTTGCTGAAAAAGTTATCGCAGCCAGAAATGTGTTTTCCGATTCTTCTGTTTTGTTTCATAATGTATGCATAAAATTCATTTTTTGGCTACTATACCTTCATCAACCTTTAAGTCAGCGTTTCTCAAACTGTGCCCCCCCCCCTTAGGGGGACGGGATAATCCTACCAGGGAGGTGCAAGCATAAAGAAAATAAAAGATTTTTAAAAAATTTAATTTACTAAAAGGAATTAAAACAGAATACATTCTGAGGTAATAAGAAATACACATTTACAATGATATAATATACTTATAAATGAGTAAGTACATCGCAATATATTTGATCATTAATTCATCAATACTAAGTTAAGAACAAGTTTAATCATTATTATGGCCCCATGGGCTTGTCATATACAAGCCTATGGGGCAAGTTTACTTTTAACTATAGCTGAGGTTTAAATTTTTAAGAGATACGGCTATGATTATCCCGTTATGCGGGTTGTTGTTAGCGTGTTTTTCTCGAAGGGAAGAAAGGAAAGTTGCCAGAGCCTGAGACAGGTTGGACTTTTACACGATAGATGGCGACACCACCTATCTTCACCTCCACAATTTAGGCATGAGTTGGAGAGGAGAGAATTATTCTCCAGCACCCTACACCCGTGATTTCTGCTGGGACCACCCACAAGACTTTTGAACCTACTGATTTAACGAGCATGTACTCCGTGTGTACTCGGAGGGTATTTGAGGGCATCGGGCATCAAACCCAGGCCCTCCAGTCTGGAGTCCGATGCTCTAACCACTAGGCTACCCACGGCAGGTAAGCCAGTTATTTATTTACGCGTGAATTCCGAAGGGTTAGGACCATTACAAATTAAAAGTAGTTTAAAATGAAATTGAAAGGAGTTACTACATATATTTTTATATAGTGTGTGTGTTTGTGTCATCATTGGCAAGTGGTTGGTTTTCTTTATTATTTTATTCCATTATGAATTGATTAATTTCAAAGCTGTTGAATGGAGGAGGCATCATTTGGTATTTGGGTACTGCACTTATATTGAAGATCCCCCCACATATAAAAAAACTGAATTACAATTAGCGCTGCAACATCACAAAAGCAATCAGCAAGTGAGGAACAAAGGACAAGAAGGCCAGTTTTCTTTGGAAACGAGAGCTTTTATGTGAAGCGGTAACCGGAAGTTCTAAAATCCACATGATTTCCGTGCACTGAGCTTGTGTTAGTGGAAAGATATCGTACGGTGATGTCTTAATTTAAATATAAGTTGAGCTGTTAATTTTTAAGAGATAACATTATGATTATATCCCGTTAGGAGGGCAAACTAATTAATTATTTGCGTGCGAATCCTGAGGAGTCATTACCATCACAAAATAAAAAGTAATTGTTCAGATGAGATTAAAGGGAATTATTACACACACACACACATATATATACATAAATTCATTAACAATAAAAGTAGTGTCCTAAATTATAATGATCAAGTTCTCATTTCAAAAAGAAATATTTCAAGTAAACTGCTACTAACTTTACTTATTAAAAATATGTCAGCGAAAAGAATTTTTTCCTTACAACCACGTCTCTCTCATGGATACTTACAGAATTTCTAAAAAAAAAATAGTAAGGAATGTGTTTCCAACAAATATTTTGCAAATTTGGAACGTATTTTAATGACGCGATCCCAGTAAGATTACTTCCTTACTGGTAGCGAGAGGGCTCACTTATCTCTTTCCCATAAAGGCACTTTATTCCGGATTAAATAAACATCACAGTATATTCATTTGTAACTTAATTATATTCACAGCCTTTTGCAGCAGAAAAGTTCAAGTTCACCGTCAGTTCATTCCAGCCGTTGCTCCACTGACTACGGCACTCCGTTTTTCAAAAGTCTGCGATGTTCATCTTCCTTGGTCCTTGAGATGCGACTGCCCAACAACCTCTATCGAGCATCTTCGAAGAAGAAGAAAAAAACTGAATTGGAAGATAATGCCAAAAATTGAAGAAGATCGAGAAGGTCCTCGTCATGGGCGTTGTAATGTGGGCATCTGGACTGTGAAACAGTCCTCAGTCCCATATCCTGGTTGACTTTGATGTTGGGCATGACGATGGTGGGGTTTTTCTTTCTGCTTATCAGGAATCATGGCAATTGGCTGAGACGATGGCATCCGGGAGTCGTGGCTATGATTCTTCATCTGAGTGCTGTAGAGATGAAATTTTTGGCATGAGTGAGAGCTTAGAGCTTTCTCTCTGATTAGTCGGTGGTAGCATGAACATAGACTCCTATTGGCTGCCCTGGGAGCTGGGAGGGTCCTTGCCAACTTGTGAGCCGACCCTTTAAATTCCCTGGACGACCTCCTTTCACAACCCCAATCACCTCTGATTGGCAAGCGTAGCAGATTTTCACACGGCTCTCCTCACTTTAGTCCCACTCCATTGGTGCTTGGAGACAATAGGCCGGCGCGTCTGAATCCAAATCCGACGCAGTATCTAGTTCACCATCTGAAGGGTGAAACCCCGCTGTAACTTTGACGCTGAGGGTATGTCCTTATCATGACAGGCCTACATTCCTCTTCATTCAAATCTTTCGCGTCCCGCATGTGCGAGGGTGACTCAACAAAGAAGACTATTCACTGGAGCATGTTTTCTATGGATTGCTGGCACAAAAATCGTCTGGATGTCAGAGAAAGAAAAAGTGTGGTGACATCAAAGCCGTTTTTCGAATCGGCTCACATCTGTT
Organism: Trichonephila clavata; assembly: GCA_019973975.1. NCBI lineage: Eukaryota > Metazoa > Arthropoda > Arachnida > Araneae > Nephilidae > Trichonephila > Trichonephila clavata. Next base: position 8,300 of record BMAO01009870.1, on the reverse strand, counting down.
ATCCCCTAGACGTGAGAGAAGAGTAGCCGGTCTCTTTTGGAAGATACTGGACATCTTGGTCATCCTATACGTCTATCTAGGCAAGTATTGTCCGAGAGTGTTCTACTAATGAGCCGACGTCACAGTATCTATGGAAAAGATTTATCTTGAACAAACACATTAAACTCTGGTAAGATATTCCTCAAAACACACACAAGCAAACAATAATGCTATAACATATTGTCAGGAATTTTGTGTAATATAGTGTAAATAATTTATATCTGGATGTTTAATACGTTAATATCACTTTTTATTGTATTTATTTTATGCAAAAATTGTAATATTCTCAAGCAACGCCGTTCCTTACATTATCATGTCGATTCAATGGAAACTTGGCGAAATGTTGGCGATAGAGCCAAGTTGGCATCCTTTTTGGCAACCATTTTGGTGACTTGGCGACCATATGGATGCTTCTGGAAATTACTGCATTCTATAAATAGAAGCCGCTTGCCAAATTGAGTTTGCATTGTTTTAAGCTGCCAAAGAGCTGCTTCGATCGAGCGATTGCTTGCAAATACATTACGTATTTGTATTTCTAGACACTCATAGTTGTGTCTGAGTGCTGTAAAAGGTGTAAAAACCTGGAAATTATTTTGCAAATTTTAATATTGTATCCTGCATTACTAAGGATTGTTTTTCGACAATAAATTTTCATCACTCCTGAAGAACTGTCTTGTTCTTTGAGACTTGTAGCATAAAATTTTTGAGCCTCGATCAACGTAACGTTATTTTATGCAATATAGCATTCCGTCTGTTTCTTGGATTAACGACGAAGTGCGTGCAGGATGGAAATCACTTAACCGTACAAGCAAGAAGAATTCAATAATAATTTTTCTTAACAAAACTTTATTAAAAATTATCAGCTTGAACAAATAAAGAAGTATAAATCCCTTCTTTAGGGAAAAAATAATCTTTGATATAAACATGGGGAAAATCATTATCGATTATTATTAAATCATAATCTAGAAAAATTACATCTTAAATTAAATATAAGGCATTCAAAGCGAGAGGCAATGAAATAGTATGTCTTTCTCAAGCCATCAACAGGTCTTTTTTTTTTTGCTTAAAATGTTCCAAAAAAGGCACATTTTTTTAATGCATATAACTAAACATAAAACTTAACAAAATACGAAAATAGAAATATTTTATTTTAATTTTCAATTTTACAGTTGTCACACTATTTTTTATTTCATATTTGTGGAACACTAAAACTCGTAAATGTTTGCTGCTTTTTATAAGTACACTCTATGTGCTATGAAGAATGTTTCATATATCTTAAAAGAATTTTTCTCATACAAAAAATTTCATGTTCCTACCGCTTTTTCAATCGGTTGAGGATTTTGTGTGTGCATATATGCATGCATACATGGTACAATACAAAATCTTACAATGCAATAGGGACACAGATAATATTGGCTTTTTTGGATTATCTTTCCATTTTCCAGTCTCCAAGCAACAAATTGCACATTGACTTGTCAATCCTTGTTCTTCAGCGAATATTTTCAAGAATCTAAATTTCTGCCTTCACCACAAAGAAAATCCAGAATGAGAAGTATATATTTCAGTACAAATGACAAACTGCATTTTTTAAAATCATTAGTGCTAATAATCTCACAATAAGAATTAAAAATATGTGCAAATCAAAGATAGAAAGTAGAAAATATCTGTGCAAACCGGTTGTAGCCAAGTTTTGGTAGCCCTTATGGTGTACGGGAAAACCAGTTAAGGGGTTAACTTACTTAAAAAACTAAAAGTTTCAATTCAATGTATTATAAGACAATTTACATAAACCAACTTCGGCATATGCACATAGACTCGCTAGATAAAGAAGGGTCCATAGTAAAAAATCGTACTAAATGAGAGAAAATAATTATATCGGTTAAACATAATCGTTCAGAAATAATGACCTAACAAAATCATAAGTAAATTTCAAAGCATTTCTAAAGCAAGGGTACTTTGTGAATTTTCGTTGAAAACTCAAAAAATCTTTTGTGTGTGTGAAACTCGCTATTCTTTACCTAGATTCCAAATTCCCTTCGTTAAGAGTCTCTATTTTTAATCTCTTCATCTGAATATTTTACAGTTATTCGCATTCTTGAAGAATCTCATATAAAAACAAACACACACACATAATATTGATACGTATAGTTAGTAGCCATCCACGAGGGTAACAAAAAAATTTTGAATAGCTATTATATTTAGCTATTGAAATAAAGTGTGGGTAATCCTTTAAGATTATTATTTATGTATATCAAGTTTTAAAAAATCAAATTAGATACTTTTCCGTTTGAAAATTAAGCTTTTCTTTTGTCGCCAAGGGTAAAAATATGAAATATAACCAGTTCGAAAGGCAAAATATGAAAGGGAAAAAAAGTTGAAATACATTTATTTGTAAAGTATTTGTATCAGTCCCCCAAAAAATAATAAATATTTTTTTTTAAAAAAAAAAAAGATAAAATTCCGTCTAGACATACAGCATAAAATTGTAAATACACGCTTGGGAACTACACTTGGAATTCATTGGGAATTTTTTTGTGTGGCCAATATCTCTCTCATGTAGTTATTCTAATCTGCAATAGTGTTGTAGTTGATTTGCCTCCGTAATTCGTGAAATGCTAATTGAAGCCAATTTTTGACACCACAGCCAAAAGAATCTAACTGCATTTAAGAAATAAATGCCATTTTTTTTTTCATTTCTCTCTCAATCCTCTATTTATTTATTTTCCCTTTCTTTCTTGGCGTGAACGAAAAAGACAACGTCGCATAGATTTTTAGTTAGAATCAGAATTCAACCTCATTTGTGATTTTGGAAATAAAGTCTATTTTTGTCAACCAATCCTTTATTTCGAAATACAAATGTAATTTGACGGCAATTTCTTTATCACTTGGGAATTACTGAATTGCGTACTTTATTAGGCCAGTCAGTTTATTCACACACACACACACAAAGACTTCGAAATAAATGAAAATTGAAATATATTTAAATCACACGATATTTGGCGCAGTTGGCATCCATCTTTTGGGCGTTTGCGTTTATTTTTGATTGGCACGTGCTAATGAAAAATTACCTCAATATGTAGAATATTTGAAAGAATCCCAGAGAGATTTTGTAACATTGCATTAAATCTTAAGCACTTGAGCAGGCTTCAACTATTAAGCATAGTTTATTTATTTATTTATTTTATTTTATTTAGTTTATTCATTTATTTTATTTTATTTATTTATTTATTTATTTATTTTGAACTGACATAATCTTCAGAAGAAATTTTAGTAAAATATTGAGGAACATTCTCCGTCCGGTGTTTTCATCTGCAGTTTTCCATTACCCATATCAAAAGAGTTTAGAATTAGAAAAATACAAAAGTTTTATTAACGCAATAAAAATATTATTAACCAAAAAATATTTACAAATACAGTGCTATAATACAAATACCTCGACATACGAGCGCCCCAACATACGAGTTTTTCGAGATACGAGCCGGCGAGCGAGTGATTTTTTGCTTTGAGTTACGAGCGAAATTCGAGATCCGAGTTCGGTTTAGCAGGTCGGCCGGTAGTAGCACGCGGTCGCGCCCATCACGGTCAGTAAATCAGTTAGCAGCGTGCTTCCGCTGTGATAAGTTGTGTAGTTGTGTTCGCGTTTTGTGTTGCGTTTACATTTACATTTACAGTTGTAGTTCATTTATTTTTATAACCATGGATCGGAAGAAAGTTTGTGAAAAGTCAAGTGCTAAGAAAAAGATGATGAGTATGGAATTAAAACGTGAAATTATAGAAAAACATGAGATACAAGAGTTACAGTCACAGCAGCATACGGAGGTTATGCAAGAAATTGGTTTCGAGGAGTCAGAGGAGGAGGTTATTTCTACAAGTGAGATAAAGGAGATCTTAGGAATGTGGGAGAGAGTATCACAGTTCGATGGGAAAGAAACACCCAGAAAAAGTTGCAACAGGTCGTGCATCTGATCTTTTTAATGACACTTGCCTAACTCATTTCCGGAACATTCTGAGAGGGAGGAAGAAACATATCCTTGGACATGTTTTTTTTCTAAACGGCCTACAGGTGAAAGCGAAAAAGGCAAAGACCGGTGAGGATATCTAATTTATTTCTTTACATTCTCTTTTTTGTTTTTGTACAATAAATATTTGTCATTTATAAATACGTTTTTATTATTCAAAACCATGTAACAAAGATAACTGGGGTGACATTTTGGGGTTGGAACGGATTAATGGTAGTTCAATTGTTTTGTATGGGGAAATATGCTTCGAGATACGAGTAATTTAAGATACGAGCAAGGTTGTGGAACGAATTAAACTCGTATGTCGAGGTACCACTGTACATACTACATAGAATTTTATGAACCTTCTTCAGACATCTTGTTTCACCCTCGTCGCTCCATTTTTCTGCAATTCCAACGTCCCCCCCCCCACAGCTCTTAAAAGAAGAACTAGTTCATTCATACAGCAGTGGCGCCCTCTTTTAATCTATCAGATCATGGCTGCATGATAATTCTTCGCAGTACAAATAGACATCATTTGATGTTTTTGCTAATATGAATCATTCACTTGCATATAACTCGATATACTTAATAAAATTTTAAGTAAACCGTTTGAGTTGTGAATTGATAAAAGACCCTTATAGGATTTTTTTTTATCAAAGCATGATTTTGACAGACTTCTTAGATAAACGATAATATCATAATGTTCGAGTTTCAATTTTACTTTTACAATCTTTTATCTCCAATATCAAGTGGAATTTTTGAACATTGCGACAATGCAAATGAACAAATTCTAAATAATTTTCCTGAAATAAGCCCTAATTTCAATATGCCGCTATGACAATTATACTCTTTCTATTCTGATTCTATTATTAATTTGCAGGGGTAATCAAAAAATCTATATACACACTTTGATGAAGAAAAACGTATATATATCAGAGGTTCCCAAGCTTTTTTGTCTCATAGACCCCTTGCCATGTTTTTCGGTTTCGGGTAGACCCCTGCTTAATTAATATTGATTTTTTGCAAATTTATTAACCTAAATGTCTTTTTGACAGCTAGTACTACTACTTACTTTAAAAGTACTTTAAAAGAATCAAATTTCTAACTGTGAATTGAATTAAATTAAATTAAAAATAATTTAATTTAATACATAAAACAACTTTTACAGAAAATAACTGAACAACAAACAAGTGTTTTTACCGAGAGGGATGAATCTGGTGCTTCAATAACAAATTTTCACCATTTAACAATCTAGTTAGGTTTAACCCTAAATCTCATTTGTTAGTAACTGTCCAGTTCCCCTCCTCCCTTCTTTTTTGTTTTTGAGATTGGAAAACTCTCTGAAACTCCCTCTCACTAGAAAAAGCAATTAAAAACTTTCTCACGATATTCCATAATTCGCGACAAATAACAGGAATGTCTTTTTAAAGCCAAAATTGCTGACATCCATTTCTAAACTTTATTCTAAGATTATTAGGGCCTATTCTGATCAGTTCCTATTATAATATGACTTTTTTTTTTCAATTTGACTTTATGAATTCATTGTCTACTGTGGTATTACTATAAAAAAAAAGCAATCTCAAACCTCGTTTCAAAATCTGGTAAGGGCATTTAAATGTGGAACGTAGGTTTAAATGCCCTGACAGATTGTCTGTGATAAATTGAGAAAATTCACAACGTCCAATATTATACTTCTTTAATTCAATTCTGAAATCAAATGTTGAAATGGTCCTTGTCTTAATAAAATTTATGCTGTCAGCTAGTAACCACAAATTAACCTCCCTAAATTTAGTAATTAAATGAGTTAAATTGGTAAAATCTGCTTACCACTAGATCAATTTTTTTTTTAAGATTTAAGTTACGATTTGGTTTGATGAGAGCAACTATTATTTAGACCCCCATTTACATCTCATGGACCCCCAAATTATTTTTTCTCTGGCGTGGACCCCTTGAAAGTCGTCATAGACTCCTGGGGGTCTATATAGACCATCATTGAGGATCACTGGTATATATCATTATAAATATTCCTTCCTCAGTGGCTCGACAGCCCAGGATGGGCCTTGGCCTTCTCAAAAAGCCTTTTCCAGGGCCAGCGTTCTTCCTGCTAGGGTTCTCAGATTTTTATTTCTCAAAACTAGGAGATCTAAGATTTGGCCTGCCCTTTCTTCGTGTGCCATTTGGTTGGACATTGAAGACTTTTTTAGTGGTGCGGTCTTCGTCCATTCTGACGATATGACCTGTCCATTTAATTCGTTATACTTTGATGAAGTTAACAATGTCAGATTCTTTATACGAGTGATAGAGCTCAAAATTTGATCTTCTTCGCCACGTACCATTTTCCTGAATTCCACCAAAAAGAAATCTTGAAATCTTCCTTTCGTAGATACTTATGTTCTGATCTGCTCCAGACATGGACCAAGTTTCACATGTATAAGTTAATACTGGTCTTAAAAGACTTTTATACAATAGAACCTTTCTTTTTCTTTCCATTAAATTTGATTTCTTATATTTTGGTATTCTATTAAGATATCTATTAGTCATAGTAGTTTCTCTTTTGGATTTGAGTGGTAAAATCGCTTCTATTGTTAATTTTCGAATCTAAATAAGTGAAACTGTCAACAACTTCAAAATTATACTCTTCAATTTTAAATTGGGGATTGTTAAAACATGATTTAGTGCAAGGCATGTATTTGACCTTATTCTCTCGAATTTCAGTTCCATTCTGAGGGCTTCTTTCTTTAAGAATAAAAAAGACTTGCCTTAGTGTGGTGGATGTTATCATAAGTATTACAGGGAATAAAAATGACAAAGTTTCAATTAGTGATCCAACTGTAATTCACTTGGCCTCAATACATTATTGAGCACGCTGCCGAACATTGTTAGTGACATCTCTTGGAGAAGTTGCAGAATTGCGTGATTAGCCTTTTCAATTTCATAGATCAGTTTTTCCAGTGTGCAGGGTTTCTTGATTCTTTCACCACGTTCTTGAGGTAAACCCATCATATATAAGTAAAAGACTTATGAAGACATCACTTGAAAAATGAATTTGCATCATTTTCAACCTGCGTCCAACCTTCATTCACAAAACTAAGTTCTTCTTTCTGGGTCGTTCTCGTTCAGTGTGAATAATAATTGTGGTATGTAAACTTTCCATTTTGCTCTTTACAAATACGATCTGCGCTAGCCCTACTCGCGCCTGTTTCATGTGCACATTGTGATATCCATTTTTGTGGTGACTGTGTGAATGAGTCTAACATTCCAATAGAAGACACTTCCCTTGATGATGAGTGTGGCTGGCCTGATCATCCCTTATGCATATCCATTACTGCCCCGCCAATTTCAAACTTATCGCGAAAGGCGAACAATGCTTAAGCGTGTTGATGGATCCATTCTATACTGTTACCTCAAATGTCATTGCACTTCATTGTTATTTCGAACTTCCACTACCATTTCGAATTGCTTTTTCGCCGATCAGACGTATTTGAGCCCTGCTCTCTCTTTTCCTACTAAAACACGCGCTATCTGCAGCAGAACTATTATTAAACATGTCGAAACTATAATGCCAACTCTTACAACTTAAACCTTACAGCCAATGTGATTTTTAAACTTAGGGCATTAACATATTACCCAGTCTTAAAGTGTGTGTACATTTTTATTAGCTCTGTATTTAGTCCCACAACTTAAATTTTTTGTTTGTGGCAGACTTTCTACGTTTCTAATGATAAAAAATTAACAGAAAATAAATTCTCTTAACCAAAAATCTGAATTTAATAAGATTTCAAAATAAAAGTTATTTTAATAAGTTATGCTTAAAGCAAGCAGCAAAATATTTTATCAGATAAATAATTTTCGATTCTAAAGCATAGTTCAAACTTCCCTTTAGTAATTTCAAATCAATGTTGTCGTTCTTTTTATTTTTATGCTCGCAAGCTTCCAAAATTCCGGCATTTCCTAGTGAATTTGAAAAAAATGAGTTCTAGAAAATATTCCTTTATCTATATTTTATTTTGGAAAAACAATCGTTTTCTCATTCTTTTCAGAGACAATTTTTTTCCCTTGAAAAGAAAATTCTAAAACTTGTAAATAAGGTTTTATAAAGCTTGCATGAAATAAAATTGTAGGTGGAATTTCGTTCGCAAAGCTTAGAACCTTAAATCATTCCGTTTTCAGAGACGAGCTACCGAAGTATGTGGATTTTTTATTCTAGTTTATAATGTTAAAGTAGATATGTCTGGTTCTGAAATATCTTTGAAGAACGCA
>BMAO01009869.1:0-23963 GCA_019973975.1 Trichonephila clavata | reverse complement strand
GACATTAATATCCTGTTTTCTCAAGTTCTCCAGGAAGCTTTTAATAAGGGAGCCGTTATATATTGTTTAAAAATATTTTTAGTAAAATATATTTAAACATAATTATTTTGAAGAAATCTCTTATTTAGAGTATTTAAAATAATAACGGAATCACACGCGCACGCACGCACACGCGCACACGCACATTTGTGCAATTAATTTCGTCTTCAGGGAATTAAAGCATTCTTCTTTTAAAAATTAATTTTTAATTTCCTATAAACTCTCAAGTACAAGAAAGTTTAAAATAGAGTTAAAGAGTGATTTTAATTTTTATGGAATTTAAATTTCTCTATTTACCTGAAATGGTTATTTATCTGAATGGTATTAATAAAAAATCAGTAACGTTTATAATATTTGCTATTTTTATGAGAAATATTAGTACCTTATGATCATTACGTTTTTTTTCGTTTCGTCCAAAACGTAAAAAAAATTGCTTTAAAGATTTCGTTTTCATGAAGCGCGCATGCACACAGGCTTACTCTACTTAACTAATTTATTTGCACTCAGTTATACAAACAAAACAAACATTAGAGATACGATCTTCCATATCAAAAAATAATTCAAAATATTTAGGATGAGATCTATAAACAAGACCATAATAACTGATACGAAATGAAATCTTTTCTCAACCCGAGAAAAAGTGAGTGAATATTAACGTCGCACTCTTTGCTATACTCGAGGGCTTTTGGTGACCAAGTGACGAGGACGCATCTGAGCTGGCACCCCTTCTCTTAACTTCCACCCCAACGGTAGGACGTCGTGCATCGCTCCTACACGACGGTCTTCAGGGGTACTAGGTTCGAACTCATGACACGCCTGCCACAAGTCCGTTACCCTGACTATTAGACTACCGTTGCCACTGTACCGGCCGCGCAATGAACATTTTGTTACCATTTTATTTTCTGTGGTCTATTTATCTCGGGTTTGTGTGACTTTTCATGGAAACCACTTTATATTCCATGTTAAATCACTTTACATTCGTTTTCGGTGTGATTATTTTATTTTGAAGACATGTTTGAATACACTTAAATTAAAATTATGAAATTAAAACAATGTAATATATAAACAATCAACGTCCCCCCTCCCTGTGGGCCGCGGTAAAATTATACAAACGTTGACCGGCCCTCGGCGATAAAAGGGTTGAGAAACACTGCTTTAAACTATAAGGTGTTAAAGATGAACCTCTAATTTTATAGCCCCTCTGAGAAGAATACATCTTAACATAATATTTAAAGTAGATCAACATGTTATAGAAGGTTAGAGAGAGAAAAATATTGTTTTCATATTAGAATTTTAATGTAAAATTAATGTAATTTTCTCATTAATAGCATTTGCTGGTACACCAGGTGTTTTCTACCGTTGGATTATATTTAGTAATTTGGATATAGAGATTGGATTTTTTTACACTAATTGTGTCAAAGTCTAGGTCTATTTAAGGTATCCGAACACGTTGAAAATGACCAAATTCAATCAAGACAGATATTTTTTGTTTTAATTTTATTGAATAGAGCTATCTTTTGACTTTACGAAACATACTTTAATTTGTTTCTACACGACTTAGAGACCATGTTATACAATCAATTTTATAAATTTAGAAAACCGGAAGTGGGTTTTTGATCTACCAGAAGTGGGCATTTAAATTGCTCAAAATCTATCATGGCGAGTCTAATAACTCAAAATATTACTAATGTATTTCTATAAAACTTTTTGAACCTGATATTTATGTTATTTTCTAGAGAAATGTACTAAATATTTCTTACTGTATGAATACTTTTTGAGTTATGGCTTGTTATTTAAATAATGGTCTCATAAAAAATGTAACATTCCATAATGTTTACTCAAATCAGATCTAAAATTTTCAAATTTTAACAAAAAATTAAAATTTTAGTACATTTTCTAGATAAATGCATCTAATTTGTTTTAGTAATACATTTACTAATATATGTTTATTACTTTTTTTCTCTAACTGCTTTTAAGTTTTTCAAAAATATTGCTAAAATTTCACTTATAATTGTGATTTTTGTAAAATTCAGGTAATTTATTTTAAATTTTGATAGTTAAAAAAAGTAATATTTATATTGGTATTGAGTCCTAAAAGAGCATTTAAAATGTTTTAGTATGCTATTTTGTTAAAAAGTACTCCATACATATTCGATACCTTAAGTTTTCAGTTCAATACAGTGATACTACTGTAAATCTGGAGACATGGCCCCATCGCCTTATGCTCTGACAGAATTTGATGAATATTTAAATATTTTAGAGCCTATTGGTCGATATATATATATATATATATATAAAGTTCTACTTTTTGGACATGCTCTATTGTTTTACACCTCGCTGTTGTTGAGTAAGACCTTGGTTGAAGATAAAATTTTTTTGAGGTTTGTATTTTCTACAGGTTAAAATGAAATGCTCACTTGTTTCCGGTACTTGACATTCCGAACACATTGGATAATCTACTTGTTTAAAAAGAAAACATGTCGTTCAGTTTTAGTTTTTTGTTTTTGTTTTGGCCTCTTATTAATTAAAACATCTGAATTTTTCTATTGTTTGCTGCATGTCTATTCCTCTTTTCAAGATGTGAAATATAATTGAAGTATTTATGCCTTCAGATCTTTGTCCATGCTTCTTCATTTTTACTTTTATGTTGTTTTTTGAAATATGTGTGTGTGTACAGATTCTCCACTGAAATCTAAAGAATAATACTCCAAGATTCTGGAGAGGCTTTGTGGCTAGTTTATCTACTTCTTCATTATCTATTCCTTTATTTGCCAGTACCCAAATGAATGTTATGGATTGAAATATATGGACATTCTCTTGCAAAGTGGAACCTAAATTTAAAATTTTCGTATTGGATTTTCTATTAATATTTTGGATGCTTTTTAAAACTGATGAACTAACTGTCCGTCAGGGTATTGAAGCTTTCTGTAGTCTCATTCTATATTCAGCGAGGTCATGATTGCAAGCTCGTGACCGGAGTGTCATGATTTCGAGTCCTAGTGCAGTTGGATCCTATTTTACACCACACCCTAATCTATCGCCAACGTCAAATTATTATTATTATTTTATTTCTAATGGGCTGCGGATTGGTGTTTTACCATTGCAGAGCCTAGTACATTCCCGGAAGCTGGTATCTCTTTTTAGTGCTGCACACTATAGGCGGATACCAATCACCACAGGTAATTATGACGTGTTTCCTCCACAGAGGGAGGCACCTGAACTCTGACAATGCGAACCTGTACTGATTTAATTTTTGCCGAGAGCACCCAAGCCAAACAGACACTCTCGGGATCTTCTACAGCCGCATAAGCATACGACATGGCCACTATCGATTTTCTGCATCATGAAAATCCACCGACTTGGGCCGTGGTCAAACCCTCACCTTGGTGCAGAAGGCTAGCAACAAACAAACCACGCCACCCAGCTGGCTAAATCTTCTTATACACTGGTGTCCAAAAGTTAAGCATAAATCGTAAAATGCGAAAAACATGGAGTAAATATTCGTAAAATTATTCCAAATTTCTTACGGATATTAATTGGGTGAAGCAGAAACATTGGTTTATGCAAAACTTTTCAGTCGACTACGTCCTGCGTGAAACACCGGCGCATGTCGGAACGCAGAGAAACCGATTCCCGCAGCATAGGCTGTTCAGACAAGTTTCGTGCAACTAATGTGTGAAGGAACGTTGTTAATCATCAAACAAGGTGAATGATGGCACAAAGACGCCAATTGGACATGTTTACGAAAGGAAGAATCGTTGGAATGCTGGAATCCTCACGATCACAAACCGAAGTGTCCCGAATTCTGAATGTGGACCAGTCTGTGATCTCAAGACTATGGCAGAGGTTTCACAGAACGAGGATGTTACCCGACAACCAGTATCAGGTCGACCAAGAGTCACAACCCCTCGCCAAGACCGATATCTGGTAATAAGTGCGCGACGTCAGACGGGTAGTACTGCACTGGGCACTGGGTTCGGCGCTCACAGTCGCCACAGGAATACGAATTTCGATACAAACTGTTTACAGGAGAATCATCCATGCTGGCCTGTATGCCAGAAGATCAGCAGTTGGCATTCCCCTCACGTCTGCGAATAAACGCGCTCATTTGAACTGGAGTTTGAAACATCAACATTGGAGTGTGAGAGAGTGGGCCAATGTGATGTTCAGCGACGAGTCCCGGTTTAGTCTGAGTAGTGATTCTCGGTGGGTAACGATATGGCGAGAACGTGGAACACGTTTTGAACCAAGAAACATAACGGAAAGACATCATTTTCCATCAAGGGGAGTAATGGTATGGGCAGGCATCATGATGGATGGCCGCACAGGCCTCCATTTCTTTGACACGGGGTCTGTGACTGCTCAAAGATACAGAGACGAAGTTCTTGACCCTTATGTTCGCTTGTTTCGAGGTGCTGTCGGTCCTGACTTCATATTCATGGATGATAATGCGCCATATCATCAAGCGATGCTGATTGATGACTTCCTTGAAACGGAAAACATCCAGCGCATGTCGCGGCCTGCGAACTCCCCTGATTTAAATCCTATCGATCATGTATGGGATATGCTCGGTAGACAAATTACAGCCCTTTCGCACCCACCAAGCTCCTTTACAGAACTGAAGAGGGCTCTCCAAGAAGCTTGGAACCGTTTGAGCCCACAACTCATTCATCATCTTATAGCAAGTATGGTAAATCGCCGTGCAGCGTGCCTGGCTATCAGAGGTGACCACACGGCTTATTAAACTGCAGCATCAGTATTTTATTTAATGTTTTCTTTAATTTTTTCCTTAAAGTGTGAATCCTTGCTATGCTCAGTTTTCTTTCAAACTGCTACTTTGGATAATAAAATTAATTATTATCATTCTTTTGATTTGCTTCCTTATTTTATAACCATTTTACACTCGCATATCACGTTTCCCGCCATTCTGATTTACAGTTCCTTCTTTATTCACATAATTATCAATTATGCTTAACTTTTGGACACCAGTGTAGAATATAAATCCAATGCAGAAAAATCAGCATGTGGAAATTTCTTTGGAAATTTGTGAGCTAAAATAGAATTGCACGTGGTATTAAATTCGTGATTGAAATGTTAACCATGTTTTCTTTATTTTTTCTTCTCAAATATTCACAACAGAATCAATATAAAAAAATAAGCGCATAGGAGACAGAAAAAAAAATTGATTTATATGGAATTGTATTCTTTTTTCCTTCAGATTTCTGAAAATATTCTTATCTCTGTTAAAATGATTCATCTGTGGATTTCCAGACCTTTAAGATATATTTAGGACTGCTTTAAAATAAATGTAATTCGGAGAAACCTTCATCATTTTTTTGCTCTTTCGGATGCGCTTACAGCATTTAAATTGCTGCTCTAGTCTCGGTTTGGCAAGGGAAAATTTAAATTCTGTAGGATTAACGTGTTTCGTAAATGAAAATAAATGGCAGTTATAAAGACTGCCGATAGAAGTGAAAACTTAGAACTTTTAGTATTAAAATTTGAGATTTCATAACGTTTGAATTAAAATTATCAACATCAATCTGGTTTTCACATCTATTGACACTTCGAGCAACAATTATATGCATGTTTATATGGTTTTTTATTATTCAAATATATTATGGGCTGTACAAGATCATGACAAAATATAAATACAATTCAATTGAAATAACAATTAATATACAATCATTATATTTATGAATAGTATTTTTTTGTATTTACTTAAATTTCAATGTACTTGATTTGTAACATTATTTTAATTGTTTGCATCATTCTCATCATAAATTTCAACAATACTTAGACTTTTTGTACTTTCAATTATTTCATTTTGTTCTAAAAAAGATGCAATAGGTTTATGGTAACTGAAGTAAGAAAGGAAAATGTTTGATTCAAATTTATCTAAGTATCGCGTAAAAACCGCATCGATGGCCGTTTTATATTTTGTGGTACTGAGTTTTTGATAATTGGACATATTTAAATTAAGTGTTTCATTTAGAAAATCAATTAGTGGTAGATTTTTATCATCTGCAAAGTTAATATTCAAGTCGCCACTTAAAATCATCGGTACATTATCATATTTTTCGCCAAATCTTTTTTCGAGAATTTCAGAACCTTCTTTTGTATAAACCATCCAATTTTCGAATAAAAATTGTTATATCTGTCTTATAGATTTTCCACGCGAAATATAAACGACAACCATTAATATGTATTGCCCATTCTCGGAATCGCAGCGAGCAACGCATATTTCGCCTATATCAGAAGCATTAATACCAATGCTTCTAGTGAATTTAGTATGTATGCCCATATGTGAAGTAATGAAGTGTGACGTATCTTGAGTATTGTGATAAATAGCTGCGCCTGCTGCTGGAACTTCGGGTCTTTTATAACTTAAAACAAAGTTGAAATTCGGAATATCAAATGGTTCGTTTTTCATACGAATTTCTGACAAAAGCAGAACATTTGACTTTTTTACGAAAGCCTCATTTTTTAGGTCAGCTTCATGCGCATGCAAACTTTGACAATTGAATGAAAATATCGATAATCCTTTCTTGTTGGAGATGAATTCTAGAAAAGTTTTGGTAACCGTTTGTAGTGTATTGTTTTGTAATCTTTTCAATTTTAACGTTAGATCCTCTCGATGACTTGTTAATCTTTTATGTTGTTTATTTGCATTAATAACCATATTTTAAACTTCAACACATTAATCTTGAATTATTATTAGATTTTATAAAATTTTTAATTTCAAAATCCACGAGAAAAATATGATTTAACAACTGGAAGTTTGTTTTACCACGGTAGTAAAAAAACGTCTAAGCCACTGTGAAATACAATCCGGATTGCGTGATGCATTACAGAGGTTAAATATTAGAAAATAAATAATACAAAATTTTTAAACGCGAGAATAAATACGAAGATTTAAAATAATTTTCTGTTATTTATTTTTTATCTTAAAAATATCAGTTTATTTATTTAGTACTCACTATTGTACTGCACAATGATTCTTCAATTAAACGATGCAAATAATAATCAAACAAAAACACTATTTTAACAATGCACAGTACATACACATTGAACTTTTCACTAAATCCATTCAGTTTCACTTATAAGATATACACATCACTATACGTCAGCTGTATAGCTACAGATATACTGCTATTAAGCATGTCGGTGACGCGAATGCACGAGATTTCACCCATCCAAAAAGTTTCTAAGGCGAACAGCATACTGCGCATGCGCCAGTCAGGCATGTCGGTGACGCGAACCCATAAGATTTTCCCCTACCAAAAAGTGCCCAACGCCGCTAAAGAAGTTTTCACTTCAAAAATGGCTAGTAAGCGCGGAATGCGATGGAATTTTTTTTTCTTTTCCGGATTATAATAAGGTACTACCTAAGGTCACTTTAACAAAAACATGGTTCCAATTCAGTGAAACATCAGCATGAAAATCTTCAAAGTTTTTATTTAACAAATATATCACGTGTATTAACATCTGCAATACATGAACTCATTTCCAACCGTTGGTCTAGGATTTCCTTGTTAACTTTCTTACAAGCAAAATTTACGAATTAACCTACATTTCAGCTAATTGGAATCGTTAACAAAGCAACAGGTGTCGGAAGAAGCTTAAAGAAAGGCTAAAGTTATAGATAGTTTAAATACATGCTAATAAAAATCCCGCATAATCCAGCGTATAGCGCACATTTAACACAAAAAATGAGATCGAAATTAAGAGATGAACATAAAAAAATGGACTCTACATGTATAAAAATAATACTTATTTAAAAGAAATGACAGGATATATGAACTTAAGGAATCATAGTTCTAGACGTATACTACTTTTTTAAAAGCCTGGGAAAATGCGTCGAATCAAAACAAAAGAGCATTGCATACATATATTTCTGGTTTCGGCGTAAAAAAGGAGGTGCGCGTTATTGACAAATGCAGTCGACTCTCGATAATTCAAACCTTCGATAATACGCACTTCTCGATAATTCGAAGTATATGCTCAGTCCTTAGAAAAACTCTTGATATTTCGAACTGAAACAATACGTTTGGGTACACTCAATAATTCGAAGTAAAACCTGTGGCTGGCCAGATTACAATACGCAATATTTCGAAGTTATTTCATAAAACTCTCGACAATTCGATCACACACTATCATGTACAATCTTGTAGCAAACAGGTTGGAGCTTACAAGTTTTGTGTTGTATTGTCACCTCGTGTCTTCCCTTACAAAGTAGTCCCTTTAATGACCACCAGTCTGCTACACCTTCTTAGTGTTTTCCGATTCATAGGCGAAAATACACTTTTATTGCTCTCCTTCTTAAGTGGACAATAGACCAACCACACCTGCTGTCAGTCGTCCATTTCTTTCATTTAACATGTGGCCTTACTACACATGTGTTTAGAAAGGAAGGTCCGCTATTGTGAAGAAGAAATGCGCGTAGGATTGCGTATGAATGTATTGAATATATTCCTTTAATACATGACTTTTAACAACTGTAAAATATTTATACTGTATAACATGTACTCTTAAAAATACTTTAAAATAATTTTATACAGTTATTTTATTACGTAGTTTCAAATTTAAATGTTAGAAAAAAATTTTCTTCGTGTATTTTGGGAATTTTTTCTCTACCCTCTTGATAATTCGAACTCTTGATATTTCGAAGTTTTTCATTGGTCCCTTCAACTTCGAATTATCGAGAGCCAACTGTATATCCAAAAATCAAAAAAATATAGCTTGAAAGTATAGATGCGCGTTATACGTCGTCTTTTACGGTAAGCTACTATTTATAATCAGAAAAATTATTTACTAAAATCTTCTGGGGTCGCGGAAGCTGAGTGGCCAGAACTCGGGGCTATCATTATTTCTGCAGCGTTGTATTTTGAATTCTAATGTCACTAGCGACTCACTGTATAAAGGGGATAATGCACGTTAAATCTTTTGGCCTGACCACTCCAACGAGACTTAAAAGAAAAGCGAGGCTCAGAGTCCTCACTGAAGCACGAAGTAGAAGCTTAGAGAGTGAGGGGCCAACTGAAGTATCATCCTCATCACTTGACTATGGCTCAGAATTACAAGGACCATCTCTCCCAATAGCCTTCGTGTTGCTCTGTACTGCGACGTTTAGCAATTTATTAAAAATGTTCTATTTTCAAAATTCATTTTTTAAAAAGGTTCACTTTTTAAAATTTATATAAAATAATGAAAAAGAAAAAGAAAATCGTACTTACAAACTAAGCAATTAAAGGGGGATACATTAGTTGAAACAACACGGAAACTAACGTACATGTATTTTCTGGCTTTGAAGAAAATATATAACATTGAATACTCTCGATTCTTTCACGACCTTAATTGTGTGCAAAATTTCTGTAGAGAAATAAGAGTTTTAGTAAAATGAAAAAAAAAAAAATGTATGCTTAAAGTAGAAAGGCAAATAAGAATATTCTGAAAACACACACACATTGCGACGCATTTCCCCCTTAAACATATGAAATATTTTAAGGATTACGGAGTAAAAATTGCAATGTTGCCTTTATTTAAATATTTAAGTAAACACTGAAAATTAATGTACATCCTATTTGACAACTTATTATGCACTCCCGTTTAAACCTAATTTATAAGGGAATCAGGTAAATAAGGTCCGAAAAAAAATCGTTTCTTTAAACTTTATGTATCATTAAATAATTTAAACTCTTTTATATATCTTTAAAATGATTTATCACACTTTTATTAGAAAAACAGAAGTGTAAGAATTTTTCATTCTTTTACAATTCCTACTATTAGTTCATTCTCTCCCTATATATATATATATATATCTTGTTCAAATTTTCAATCGTTAATAAAATATTTCTATTCATCCATTCAAGTTCAAATACATTTTTTAAAACTTGTAGTGGATAACATTTGATGTTAATAGTTTCTTAAAATATTAATTCATTAATTAAATTCAAAAATGAATAAATTGTAACAAACAAAAATAACAGTCCAACAGCATATATAGAAAAGAAAAGTGTCGGCGCGTCCCTGTAGTGCGGTGATAGTTAACCTGGTCCGTATCGCCCACTTGTGGGCGCTACGAAAATTCTGATTTTGTATTTTTTAAAATTTATCTTCCTAGATTTTTCCTTAATTTTTTTTATTACTATTTTTACCAACACTTTGCATACTTTGTGGCGTTAATTTCTTCTCTTTTTTTTATTGCGAGCAGTAACAAGTATGTATTCAAATAAACAAAACCAAAATTCGTTACTCGGGCAACCAAACAGACAAAAAACTCAACATATTCTTTTTTTTACATGTATTCAAATAAAACCAACTCCCGTTACTCAGTCAAACAAACAGGCAAAAAAACTAAATGTTTTGCACTTCAATCAACCACTGCAAGTTGTTCAGTCAATCATTGCAAGTGTCGAAGGGCTGAATCAAATAAATTTCAAAAAAAAAAAAATAAACCTTGTGAAAAATGTCTCAAAAAAAAAATATGTGCGTGGATATTCTGAAGAATATTTGAATATGGGTTTTATAGAAGCACCACATAACAAACAGCTTCCTATGTGTCTTTTATGCCAGAAATCTTTTTCCAATGACGCAATGAAACCAAGTCGGTTAAGAGATCATCTTACTACAAAACATCCTGAATATGAAAATAAACCGAATGAATATTTTCAAGAACTGCGCAGAAAATTTATAAATCGTCCTACAATGAAGTCGCTAATTGAGAAGCAATGTTCTAAAAATAAAGACGGATTATTAGCGTCTTATCACATGGCGAAATTAATCGCAAAAACTGGAAAAAATTATGGAATTGGAGAATCATTGATAATACCGTGTATTAAAGAATTTATAGGTACGGTAATGCACCAGGAAACGGATATTTTAAAAACATTGCCGCTTAGTGATACCACGGTTAAAAAAAGAATTGAGGAAATGGCAAATGATGTCGAAAAAAAACTCGTAACAATTTTAAAAAAAACTTCATTTTCCGTACAACTGGACGAGTACTACTATTGTGGACAATAATGCTTTATTGATGGTTTATGTGCGATACGCAGATGAAAATAATGAACTGCAAGAAGAAATGTTATATGCAGTGAATCTAATTACAGATACAACAGGATTATCCATATTTAATGCTGTGAAAACATATTTTGAAAAGAACAGTATACCGTTGAACAATATAATTGCATGCGCTACTGATGGAGCACCATCGATGATTGGATGTTACCGTGGATTTACTGCACACCTAAAAAAAGTAGTACCAAATGTTTTATGTATTCATTGCGTAATACACCGACAACATCTTGTAGCGAAGTCTTTAAGTGCAAGTTTGCACTCCTCATTAAATTTAATTATAAAAATTGTAAACAAGATTAAATGTAATGCTAAAAATGATAGAATATTTCGACAGATGGGCCAAAATAATGATGAACAATTCATTCGATTACTTTAACACACGGAAGTCCGGTGGCTTTCAAAAGGTGTGTGCCTAACACGTTTTGTAGCATTATATGCCAGCATAATACAATTCTTAGAGGAAAATGACGAAATTGATTTATGTCACGAATTGAAAATCGTGAAGAATGATGCTTTTTATCTGGCAGATATTTTTAAACGATTTGAAGATGTTAATTTGCAGCTTCAAGGCGCATTTAAAACACTTATTTGTTGCAAAAAACACTGTATCATTGTTTATAGAAAAACTGCATATTTTTCGTCGTAACCTTTTGAAAAAAGAATTTCATCAATTTCCAAATTTGTTCTCTATCAAAGAAGATATAACACCAGAAGAAATCGAAAGGTTTAGTGATCATATTAAACAACTTGCATTAGATATAAAAGTCAGATTTAACGACATTTTAAATTTGAAAATTTCTAATTGGATGTTAAATCCTTTTACTGTGGATGTAAATGAGGTTGATATTGTTTTCCAAGAGGAAATTTTAGAACTAAAATACGACGAAGAAAACAAAAATTCGTTCAATAAGCATGGAATTGCTAAACTTTGGCAAAATAAAAAAATGCCCAAGTTATACCCGAAAATGTGGGAAAACATGAAAAATATATTAATTCCATTTCCAACATCATATTTGGTAGAATCCGGTTTTAGTGCCGTTAATAATATTATGAGTAAACAAAGAAATAGACTGAACATTACAGAACGGGGAGATCTTCGGTTATTTTTAACAAAAATTGAACCAGATATCAATGAAATAATTTCGAAGCATCAAGCTCAAGGTTCTCATTGATTGCATAACTTTTTTAATTTTCGTTTTTATGAATTTTCTTTTTTGTTTTTTGTTCATTTCAAAATAAAATATGAATTTTGTGAAAAATAACATTTCTTAAAATCTTTATTTTCTTTAAATAAATAAATATATTATTGCTGGGCAAAAATGAAATTTTGCCTGGTAAAATTGCCAAAAGTGGGTGGCAGACCAGAAAAGGTTAACTATCTCTGCTGTAGTGCAATGCATAACGCGTTGGAGACTTCTTAATCCAAAGGTCGTGGGTTTGAATCCCACCTGGGATGACCTAATTTCTGAAAATGTGATTTCTTTTTACTATTCTATTTATTAAAATGATTAAACTTAATGAATAAATAGTTACAAACAAAAATAATAGTTCAACACCCTGTATATAAAGGAAAACGAAACATTTTTTTGCAAGGAGAAAACCTCTTTCTATTTTGTAACTTAATATTGTGATTCTGTCATATGTATATACATATTTATATTAATTGCAATTATTTAATAAAAAGTAACTGAAACGAAATTATTCTTTGTTGACCTAAGTAGGAATAGACTTAAATTTTTTTTTATATTACTTGTTATGGATGTCCTTGTGAAAAGAGTAGGAACGCAAATCGAAATATTTCACCAAATTATATAAAAACACTCCAACAATTAATATCATGTTCACATACTTCGCTATCCATGCAAAACAGCATTTTTTATTGTACTACTCATTTTTATCAGAGTTGATAATTTTTTTTATGACAAAAAATATGCTCCTAATTTCGTATTCTATACATTGTGCTAAATGAGCTTCCACTTAGCGTGTTAAGAGAAAAATTTGTTTCGTATGGAATATTTGAGTCGTTTTCAAACTGTGTTCCACGGAACACAAACTGTGTTCCAAGATACGTACCTAGAAAAACGTGTCGAAATAAAAATTCGAGTCTTAAGATAAATCAGAAGGTTTGCTGAAGAAGGAAAAGGAACAACTTACTGATATATCAACAGATTCGCAAGTAAAATCTAAGTTAAAGCAAAAATAGCTCCTAAATTTTATGTTGTAAATTTTGCAGAATTCACAGGAATTTCTTGCACATTTATAAACATTTTAATGGCATTCGTAACACCATATTTAAGTGCAAATTTTTTCGCAAGCTTTGCAACCACAGAAACAATGTAGAAACAGATTAAGGTATCCGACTACCCTAAAATTGTGAATTTTCCAAAAAATGTGCAATTTTTTTATGATTTTATTTTATAGTTTATCTTAATAGCTTTATAAAAATACTAAGTTTATTATTTTCCGTTCTCTAGAACAAAAACTACAAGTGTTTTAGTAAAAGCAGATACCATTACTTGAAGCAAGATGTCATATTTTAAAACGCGTTTTACTCGAAATATGTTTTTTTAAAAATGTTCAAAGGGGCTAGCAATTGTTAAAAAAGTTTTGAAGATAATTAACTGAAATTTTTTGTGTATGTTCTGTTTAATAGTAGAACTGTTTTAACCTTCAAGAGTTATCAATCACTGTTTTATTACAAAATTTACCGTCCCTTATCTATAAGAAGAGGATAAAGGAAGAGGAGACCTATAAAGGAGAAAGGCGACTCACTGACTGACTAATCACGATATCTCTGGAACTATTCAACCTACAGACTTGAAATTTGGTAGACATGTTCCTTTCATAGAGTAGACATCAGCTAAGAACGGATTTTCCGAAATTCGAAACGCAAGGGGCGTTACTGGGGGTTAAGGGGCGTTATAAATAATTGTTTCCATGTTTAAACTACTCAATGTACAATTTTGAAATTGGGTAAGCAAATTCCTTTCAGAGAGTAGAGATCAGCTAATAAAAGAGTTTGGTGAAAATTGACCCCCAAGTGGCGTTGCAGGGGCTTAGGGGGCGTTATAGATAACTATTTCCATTTTTACACTATTTGACGCACTGTCTTTATATTTGATAAATAGATTCCTTTCGTAGAATAATGATCAGTTACAAAACGGGTTTTGAGAAATCAGACTTCTAAGTGGCGTTGCGGGGAATTAAGGGGCGTAATAGATAAATATATCCGTTTTTAAACTACTTGACATACCTGCTTGAAAATTGGTAGGTAAGTTTCTTTCCTGGAGTAAATATTCGCTACATAATGGGTTTTGGGGAAATTGACCCCCAAGGGGTGTTGCGGGGGTGGGGGTTTAAGGGGCGTTATAAATTCCGATTTTTAAGTTATTAGACGTACAGTCTTGAAACTTAGTAAGCAGATTCTTCTCATAGGGTAGAGAAACGCTATAAAATGGGTTTCGTGAAAATTGCCCCCAAGTGGCTTTGCGGGACTTAAGGGGCGTTATAGATAATTATTTCCATTTTTAAACTATTAGACGCACAGTCTTTATATTTGATAAATAGATTTCTTTCATAGAGTAGAGATCAGCTAAAAGAAGGTTTTGTTAAAACAGACCTCTAAGTGGTGTTGCGGGGGATCAAGGGGCGTAATAAATAAATATTTTCGTTTTTAAACTACTTGACCTACCTGCTTGAAAATTGGTATGAATGTTTCTTTCATGGAGTAAATATCCACTACAAAACGGGTTTGTGGAAAATTGACTCCCAAGGGGTGTTGCGGGGGCGGGGGGGGTTAAGGCGTTATAAATTCTGATTTTTAAGTTATTAGACGTACAGTCTTGAAACTTAGTAAGCAGACTCCTCTCATAGGGTAGAGATACGCTACAAAATGGGTTTCGTGAAAATTGCCCCCAAGTGGCGTTGCGGGACTTAAGAGGCGTTATAGATAATTATTTCCATTTTTAAACTATTAGACGCACAGTCTTTATATTTGATAAATAGATTTCTTTCATAGAGTAGAGATCAGCTATAAGAAGGTTTTGTGAAAACAGACCTCTAAGTGGCATTGCGGGGGATTAAGTGGCGTAATAGATAAATATATTCGTTTTTAAACTACTTGACCTACCTCCTTGAAAATTGGTAGGAATGTTTCTTTCATGGAATAAATATCCGCTGCAAAACGGGTTTGAAGAAAATTGACCCCCATTTGGTGTTGCGGGGGCGGGGGGTTTAAGGGGCGTTATAAATTCCGATTTTTAAGTTATTAGACTCACAGTCTTTAAATTTGGTAAGAAGATTCCTCTCATAGGATAGAGATACACTACAAAATGAGTTTTGTGAAAATCGACCCCGAAGTGGCGTTGCGGGGGCTCAAGTAGCGTTATAGATAATTGTTTTTGCATTTTTAATTTATTGGACGCACAGTCTTCAAATTTTCCTAAGCAGATTCCTTTCATAGAGTGCAATTCCCCTTCAAAATGGGTTTTGTGAAAACAGACCCCGAAGTGGCTGGCGTTGCGGGGGCTCAAGTGGCGTTATAGATAATTATCCCCATTTTTAAACTGTTAGACGTACAGTCTTGAAATTTGATAAGCAGATTCCTTTCGTAAAGTAGAGAACCGCTATAAAATGGGTTTCGTGAATATAAACTACCAAGTTTAATTTCGGGAGATTAAGAGGTGTAATCGATAAATATTTCCATTTTTAAACTATTTGATCCTCCTGCTTGAAAATTGGTAGGCATGTTCCTTTCATGGAATAGAGTTCCTCTAACAAAGAGTAAAACGAAAATTGACCCCTAAGGATGTTTGCGAGGGGTCAAGAGGAGTTACAGAAAAAAATTCCTGTTTTTAATTGTTAGACCCATATACTTGAAATTTGTTAAGCATGTTTCTTTTGTTGAATAGGGATCCACTAAGAATGTATTTTAAGCAAATCAAGTTCTGGAGGGTGCAAGGGGTTACTGGGACGTATTGACAAAAAAATTACTTTTTTCGAGCTACAAGGACTATAATAATGAAATTTGGATTGCATTTTTCTTTTGTTGAATTGAAATCCGCTAAGAGCGGTTATTTTGGAAAACGGCTCTCAACGGGATTACGGGGATATTGATAGTAAAGCTTTTGTTTTTTTCTGTTAGATTTAGACTTGAAATTTGGCTTGCATGTTCAATTTACGGAGTAGAGATCCACCGAAAATTGGTTTTGTGGGAATCCACTTGGTTTTTGGGTTACGAAAGAGCAAACATCATTCTATACTTCAATTTTAGAGATTTTTAGAAAATTCAAATTAGATGAGTTCTGCCCTTTTTTTTTTTTTTTGATCAACAGGTGACAGTTACAGGTATAAGTATATTTTTCAATATAATCGAATTCTTAATGTGCTAAGACTTAGATATCAATAATTTATACATATATACAAGGGGTGATCAAATGAAAAGGTACGAAACGACATAAAAATGAAACAATTAAATATTTGTATATTCCGCCAAGGGAGAATGTAGCGAGACATCTCGGGATGCCATTGGAGACTCTGACTGGGATCGGATCATGCGCGGGTGTCCGCATGCGCAGGAGAGAGCAAAGGCACTTATAAAAAGCGGCGTCCAAATGATGCGAGCACAGAATTACTCGAGCACAGAATAAGCATTAACTCTGATGTGTACTGTGAGACACTCCGACGCCTACGCAGGTCCATCAAGAACAAAAGACCGGGGCTGCTCACGGAGGGTGTGGTTCTGCTCCATGATAACGCGCGTCCACACGTCTCCAGAGTCACACAAATGGAACTGGACAAGTTCCAATGGGAGACGTTGGACCATCCGTCCTACAGTCCGGACATGTCACCCTGCGATTTCCATGTGTTTGGTCCACTGAAGAAACACCTGAAAGGAAAGCGCTTCAACTCGGACGACGTACTCAAGGACACTGTGAAGGACTGGGTCTCGTCACAGCCACAGGAATTCTGGGAACAAGGAATCCTGCGGCTTGTTCATCAGTGGGATCGTTGTGCTCAGGCCTATGGTGTATATTTTGAATAAAGTCTATATTTGTACTCACCGTGTCGTTTCGTACCTTTTCATTTGATCACCCCTTGTATAAGCAGTAAAAATTTATAAAACATCATGTAATACCCAGCGAAGCGGGCGGGTAACGGCTAGTTTGAATATAATCACAGTTTTGTTAAGCAATTTCATGTCAAGATAAAATGCTCTAGTTTTTGCAAAAATAAAAATATCTCTTAACCTGAAGGTCATTTCAAAAATGAATATCAAAACAACACATCAAAATTGAAAAATTGAAAATTTGTTCATAAACTTTTGGTACAAAATGGGCCCCATTTATATAATTTTTTGTAAATTTTTACCAATTTTTTCCCATTTTAGTAATAATAGTTTCTTTTTCTCTTCTTAATTTTATCACATTTTTCTAAAAATGTACTAAACAAATCTAAAAACAAAGCAGCAACAACAACAACAAAAAAAGAAAAGAAAAAAGAAAAGAAAAAGAAACGAGCCTTACAGTGTGTAAGGCTCTACCAGCTGTTACGAGGTGTAACATCTGACATGTTATCGTGGTAAATACGCAATAGTGATTTTAATCCTGAAAAAAAAATGAATCGGGTATGATTGGAAATAATTTTCTATCGGAATAATTATATCTTTAATGAAAATTTTATTTAATTAACACAAGGAGTAATACAATTTTTTATCAAAAATATTTATTCTTGTTCAATTTGGGGAAGAGCGGAGACAATAGATTTATGAAAACTAAAATATGACACATATACTTGTGATTTCTAAGTATTTTAAAAATCGTTGAAAAACAGCGTCAATAACAATACCACTGTTAGTTGTCGAAACATTTTGATTTGTGTTCATGTCGAGCTTGAGTTCATCTTTCAGAAAAGCTATGAGCGGCTCAGCTTCTGGCAAACTGAAGTTAACGTTAAAATCATCATTCAAAATCATGGCAAGCGGGTGAGTTTTTTTAAAAAGAGCAGAACCACCTTTGGTATACGGTAAAAGTACAAAATGCAGGAAATATTTAATTTTTTTAACTGTTTGATTCGGAGAAATGTATGCGACACCTAAATGACTGTTTGTCCATTTTCAAATAGCATTCTGCCGCACATATGTCCCCAATATATTGACTAACAATACCCAGTCCACTTGTTTGACGATCAATAATGTCCATATATTACTTACTCGTATTTTTTTTTAAAGAATGATGATCTTTGTCAGACGCTTAACAGTAAATATAGTTATTAATATAGTTTACACATATAAATAATAACTTCAGATTTCATACACAATGAGCCCTGACACTTTGACAATTGAGCGTAAGAATCGCCAGTTTATTCTGGATGAAGTCTAATAAGACTTGCTGGTATGTGCGAAGTGGATTTAAAGTCATGAAAACGAAATCGAGTTTTTGAATTCAAATCTTTTGGAATACTACATTTAACAATATAAAAAAGCTGCCGGCTTGATGGCTACTAGAGTTGGATCCCGTGCGAGGGTAGCGAAGAGACACCACCAAGGGCGCTTATTGGTCAAATCAAACAACGCGCGCTTCCCCGACTTCCTGTTACGCATTTCCGTCCCTTTTCACGAAATCACTCCAACAAATATCCAGCAACCGAGAGTAAAGATGTTACACATAAAAAAATCCCCATTTTCCCCATTTTTAAATAAAAGTTTTCATAAGTAGTCGAATACCTTAAATTCAGAATATGAATTGTGACTTCAGAGATAATTTTAATAGACCTAGATTACGACAGTTTGTGTTAAAAAATGTAAGCAACTATTCCAGTTATTAAATACAATGCAAGGCAAAGTGACAACTGAAGCACAAATTAATGTTATTAATGAGTAAATTACATGGATATTATTATATTAACGTTTTTTATTACTAAATACAATACTTTCTTTACTGTCTATAACTAAAATGTATTGATCTACTTTAAATATTCTATTAAGATATGTTTTTCTAGGGTGAGATGGGGTTCCCCCAAAACAACTTATAGTTCTCAGGGTTTCGTGAGTTGATAAAGTTTGAGGACCACTGAAATAATGCAACAAACTTTGAAGACAGCTGTCAACCACACATTGTCTGGTTCCAGTGGAGTAACGGAGAATATTAAGGCCCCTTTGCAAAGTCAGGTTTTGGGCGCCAAGCCGTACTAGGCATCAGTCAAGCTTTGAGCTCCCTACAATCCTGCCCACCACGATGGCGAGTTGCCAGTGGGGGCCACACTAGTTCCGAGGATGTACGTTACACATCTGAACTACATTTACGAATTAGGCACTTTTAGGCACATCATCCACGTATAACATGCTCACTCTTCTTTTAATCATAAGTAATACCTTAGCGACAGTTAAAATAAGAACAAGTTTATTGATTGTACAAACAGAATAGCGAATGCCTATAGACTACTCTTCACTTGCATAACATTCTGAAGAGTTCTTCTCAATTCCTTACGGTCATGAACTCATAGACGGCGTGTCATGAGTTCGAGCCCTTGTACCACTCAAACCCAGCCGTGTAAAGGGACTGATGCACGTTACTAAGGCGACCAATCGTCCTCCTTTAGGGAGGACAGTCCTTCTTTTATAGGTTCTGTCCTTCCTCAACAAGTGTCCTCCTTTACAATATTTTAGAACTATAATCTGTTAATCTCTGTTCAGAGATGCCAGGCCGAACTGTTACGCGTCTGTTTGAAGAAATTAGAACGCGCTGAATGTATATTTAAATTCTGATAAATTAGAACAATGGCAAAACCAACATGTTGAAATTGATTTAAGAAGGTGGAAATATTTAATCATTTAAAAAATTAACACATTCAATAAGAAAATTTAGTTATTCTTGTTGAATTTACGTCTTGCTTCCCTGGAACTAATGCAGCAGTTGAAACAGTTTTTTTCAAATGGCAATGATTTTTGGACTAGTGTGAAATCAAGATTGAATTTGATACTTTAGTTCAGGGGTTTCCAAACTTTCCAGCCTTAGGGCCATACTGATTACTCCAGTAAGTTCCGAGGGCCAAAACCATATTATCATTGTTGCCGGTGGTAAAAAGTGAAATAGTCCACTGATGAAAAAAAAGTCCGAAAAAGTACGCAACGTTTAAAAAAGGTGCAAATCGGACTTAAGTCCGCAAAACTGCAACATGGCATATTATTAATTTTCCTGTCATTATCTGTAATTTCTAGATTAGTCGTAGAGTACGAGCCATGAGGAGTAACGTGACACGACATCTGGTCAAGCGGAAATAGGTAGTACCTTCTATCGCTAACAGATGGCGCTAATAGCACGTACAGAATAATCTCGTTGGTTCGAGAAAATTCTGGTGTCTTCCACTCACTTCTAGATGGCAGTAATTGGAATATATAAGAAGGCTAGTGGCGCAACCACAAGTCAGTTCCTATGACACTGTTGTGAAATAAAATAGTGCGTACCTCCTTAAAACGTGTTTGTGCGTGTTTAAGTTTAAGACATCTTTGTAACAGTATTTTGATTTGAATTGTTGCTTTTGTGTGTGATTTAGTAGTATGGAAAAGAAGCGAAAAATTGATAGTGAATGCAGAAAAATCAAAGATCAGTGGAACATTCAGTATTTCGTAATTGAGTCCAGTAACAAGGCGCTATGTTTGATTTGCAATGAAAGCATAGCCGTTCTCAAGGAATATAACATTAAACGTCATTATGAAACAAAACATTTTCAAAATTACTCAAAATATACTGGCAGTTTGCGGACAGAAAAATTCGAAGCTATGAAGCGCGGATTGAAATCGCAGCAATCTTCATTTACAAAACTCAAAACTGAACAAGAGGCTGCAACTCGTGCCAGCTTTCGTGTGGCTCTTGAAATTGCAAAACGTGGAAAACCATTCACCAATGGAGAAATAATCAAAGAATGCATAATTACAGTAGCCGAAGAAATGTGCCCTGAAAATGTAAATTTATTAAAAAACTGTCAGTATGTCAGCAAACACTGTGGCTCGAAGGGTAGAAACATCGCTGAAAATATATCCTCTCAACTGTTCGACAAAAATGGACATGTTGAGTGGTTTTCTTTGGCCTTGGATGAGTCAACGGATGTGTCAGATACTGCTCAGGTGTTGATTTATATTCGAGGAGTAGATAAAAGCTATGAAGTGCATGAAGAACTTCTTGATATGTATAGTATTCATGGCACAACTACTGGTAGAGATATTTTTATAGGAGTTGAAATGGCCGTTAATCAAAAGAACCTTCGATGGAAAAACTTGAAATGTATTACAACTGATGGAGGCAAAAACATGAGTGGGAAAGATAAAGGAGTGGTCGCTCTTGTGTCAAAGGCTGTAGAAAATGACGGTGGTTCAAAACCATAAGTCTTACATTGTATCATTCATCAACAGTCTTTGTGCGGAAAATGTTTGGATATGTCTGAATTTCTGAAACCAGTCATATCAACTGTTATTTTATAAGATCTTTTGGGCTGAATCACCGACAATTCCGACAATTTATTGAAGAGATTGGAGAAAATGACTTACCTTATCATACTGCCGTACGTTGGCTTAGTTGTGGGAAAGTCCTTCAGCGCTTTTTTGAACTTCGAGCAGTGATCGAAATTTTTTTGAATGAAAACCATCGCCCTCTTACTGAATTACAAAACAACGCATGGCTGTGGAAGTTAGCATTCTATGTTGATTTGACAAAACATGTGAACGAACTGAATTTGAGATTGCAAGGAGAAAACCAGCATCTTCCTGATTTATACACTAATATCAAATCATTCTGGAAGAAATTGATACTGTTTCAATCACAACTACGAAGTAAATGTTTTTCACATTTTAAAACATGCGAACTATTCAGCCACACCACTGAGACTGAGTTTCCTATCGATTTTGCAATCGAAACTTTGAGTGCTTGAAAATAAATTTTGATACTCGTTTCTCGGACTTTGATGCCATTGCGAATCAAATTAAGATTTTTCAGAATCCTTTTGATACTGACATTGAAATCTTAGCCCCGGAACTTCAAATGGAAATGATTGATCTACAGTGCAGTGATATAATTAAGAACAAATATCAAAACTCATCTTTGTTGGAATTTTATAAGAGTCTTCCACTGACACAATTTGATAATTTGCATAAATTTGCTCGTGGGCTGTTTTCTGTTTTTGGTACTACTTATTTGTGTGAGAAGACCTTCTCCAAAATGAAGTACACAAAAAATGTTTACAAATCTAAATTAACTGATGAGCATCTTAAATCTCTTTTAATAATTGGTACAAGTAAAATTAGTCCACAACTAAAAACTATTGTCAGTGGAAAATCTCAATTACATAAATCTTATTAGTATTTCATATGTCATTATGCTTGTTATAAGTTATGTTTTTATTTAAAATGTATAAAATGTTAGTTGGATTCATTTCAATAATTTGTTAGTTATTATATACTGAAGTTAAATTTTCTGCATATTATACATGTCTTTACTCATTACAATTCTGTGTTTCTTTATCCAACTTATCACAAAAACAATAACAATAAGCCTACAACAATGTTATGAGTAGTTAGCCCAAGACCATATCAATGTAGATGTCATATTAATAATTATTCAACATAAAATTAGAATACTTCAGTAAACTAAATTTAATTTGCTATAAAAAATATGTTCTCTAAAAGGAGTTTTCAAGTATGCTAGCTCTCCGCGGGCCGGACAAAATCTGTCCGCGGGCCGGATGTGGCCCTCGGGGCCGTAGTTTGGAGACCCCTGCTTTAGTTGAAGCACTTACTGTAAAAATGAATATGAACGATATTTCTTGCCCTAAAATTTCCGATTCACTAAAAAATGATATATTGACAAAAAAAAAAAATCCTTCAATGGAAAAGTAAATAATTAAAAGGGATCGAAGCGTAATTGGTGTATTTTTGTTTAAGTTAATAAAATGTTTCATATATTTATGTCGCAATTTTTTCTTAAATTTTTCGTTCTCTTTTTCATTATAAAAAAACAGATCACCTTAACGTTACATTTGTCGAGGCTCAAAGCCTTCCCCTTGGCGTGGTGGGGTATTTTTGAGGGGGTTGGAGAAATGCAAGATCAGATGTTGTCCTTATCTCTTGGCCGTGGTTCAAAGTTACGAGATCCTTTGCCAATAGGCCCAGGGTTGCTTCGTAATGCGATGTTAATAAACACTAACTCCTTCAATTCCTTATTAGATCACTATTTCTTATGCAAGCTACTTATTATATAACTTGTCGCCCATCCGGTACAGTGGTTAGCGACGCTGACTGCTGTGCCGTAGGGCCTGGGTTTGAATCCCGGAGAAGACATGGACGTTTGTAAATGTATAGTGTCTTTGTGTGGCATGGGGGTACTCTAAATAGCCGGCGAACTGCAAATCCTTTCGTGAGGTTGCTGGAAGGGGAAGAGAGATGGGAGGCCCTGACACCCCCTCAGGGTGTTCTCCCTCTAAAATGGACGGAGCCCAGTTGAATCGTATTGTCACCTGTATGGTGTTCAAGGCTACAGCCAATGACAGGCGTACATCTAAAAGTCCAACCTGTCTCAGGATATTGCAACTTTCCTTCATTTCCTTCGGGAAGGAAACGTCAGCAGCAACATTATATCCCTTTCAGAGACAAAAAAGTTGTCCGAACACAACTGGAAAACTCTAAAACATCACATGTCCACAATTTCTGTCTTTTTTTATAAAAGGAGTTCTTGGTCTTATAACATAAGTATCATATTAAGCAATGATATATATATATATATATATAAAAACACTACAGTGCCCATTTAACATTCACTTTAACTTCTATTTGTAGACGAATGAGTGAGCGAGTGTTT